>JAWPHD010014362.1:0-61866 GCA_037043455.1 Cyrtodaria siliqua
GAGATTAGACAACTCTGATATTTCTTCTATATGTGACTGGTTATTGACCTTGTCCAATCTGTCAGTGATCTAAACATTATAAGGATCAAATGAACAGTGTATATTTATTTTATTTGCACAACAATAGAGGAAGCATTCTGCTGAAACAAATAACATGTTTTTAGTTGAGCAACCTGCATTTCCAATAATAATAGCACCAACAATTTGTTGTTACCTTTAGAGCATACGGGTGCTACCTTTAGTGCAGGTAGAAACTCATGTTACCTTTAGTGGAGCAGTTGTTACCTTTAGTGCAGGCTTTTTTGTTACCTTTTTAGTGTAGGTTGTTACTTTTAGTCCCAATAGTGTTAACTTCATTGCAGTTTGTTACATTTAGTGCAGTTGTTATCTTTAGGGTTGCAGCAGCCGCCGTATATAAGGTTAATTGAAGACATTAAAGTGAAACTTTCACCTAGTAGATGTGTTATGTGATAAACAAAATCTTACATGCTTGACTGTGTATTATTGATTTTAATAAACTCGTTGTACACAAAGATGGGATACTCGGCAAAACCTCGTAACCTATCATTTTATCCAACTCATATATTAAAATCAATAATACACAGTCACTCATGTAGGATCCTCTATATAACCTCTCTGATCGAGAAGTAATGTTAAAGGTTTATGTTTTGTCATAGAGTTGCTCAGAGGTCTTTTCAGACTGTAATATAAGCACATTTGTAAGGTTTATTGACGATGGCATCTTAAATTCATATACCTATGACGATGCAAATAAAGTTTCTTCTTCTGTAATTCCATAATTTGTTTAAAAACGATAGTATACGATTAAGAAACCCATTTAACGTACAAATATAATACATTGTATGACTATCTCGCACAAGTTGTTCCTTTAATCCTTGTAAAAACCTTTGGAAAACTTGTGAAGGCTTAGGGTCATCCTATAAACTAACTCATAATATTCTTTTTTCATAAGCTTTAGATATATATGCTAATGAAGCTGTTATTATAGCTAATGATTTGATCTGTATTTGCAGAATACACTGTGACTGCGACATAGAGATTATTTAACTGCTTGGATCGATTATAGGGAAATCCTTCACGAGATGGTAGACGTGTTGTTCTTTTCACGAACGAACGTATGCGAGTGAGTGAACAAATAAAACACGACTACCATCGAGTATCAGTTTATGTATCATTTTAACCTACATTATTCGCTTTATTGAACGTTATCGACGGATGACGTCTTATCGACGGATGGCGTCGATGTCAGCAACACTCTAATGACGTCATAACTCAACGTCACATTTAGTTATTTTTGTGTTCGGAGTTAGTTATTAATATTTAGCGATTATGAATATTCTTTCACTGAAAAATCTCAATATTTCACCCACAGAAATGTAATAAACAGCATTATTTAATTGTTTAAAGAGTGTTGGAACAGATTCTGCGAATCTATATAGATCATATTGTATGTGGGGCAGGGCGATGGGGGTAGGGAGGGGGAGAGATCATTTTTATTTGTATAGATAACTATAAATCACTGATATAATCACAATTAATTCATTTTGAATCATATGATGAGGCCCTCGAATGAAACGTTTATAGGAAGTAAATATTTAAATTTAAAAGTTTTTTTTTTCATTATTCATTAGTTTTTTGGTTGTATTCTTGTTTTAAACACTAGACTTATTTATCAACACAGTTTTGTATTAGGGACAGGTCCATTTTCAACTTGTTTGTTTTCTTTATAAGTAAAGTACAAAGTACTGTATTACTATACTGCAACGCAAAAGAAACGCATATTTTATATGGAGTCAAAATTTAATAAGAAATCATAATAAAATAATAATATGATATAGGTATAATGAAAATTGCATATTCGTCGGTTAAACTTAACAAAATCACAATTAATTTCATATCACAGCCAAAAAACGCTGATCGCTTAAAACTGACACCCGTCAAAAGAAAAGTCACAAAATCAGTCAAATTTACTGATGATTTTTCTTGAAGTGTACACAGCAGTGCAAAAGCGGTCCCTTAGAGGCCGGGTCCTAATGAAGTTGTCCTGATGGACGGTTGTTGTTCGCGGTCTGCCGGCACGTGGTAAAAGTTCAACCCGTCCTGTGGACTGGAACCGCTGCCAAAGTCTCATAATTGTAGACTGATGGCAATTAACATGGCGAGCGAACACCTATAGCGCACGGGGTCCACGTGCACCGTTATGACAATATGGAGTGGATCGTCACGCATCATTAATTTTATCGGGTAAATGTGCTAATTAGTTTTGGAATACGATTAGCCATCCGAATTGTTTACTTATTATTAATATTTTTGTGTTTTGGAGAAAGAAATCAAATATATAAAATATGCATTTCTTTAGCGTTTCAGTATATTAGATATTATGCACTATAACACTGATATACAAAGAAATAGAGATTATTAAACTTCTGGGATCGATTATAGGGAAATCTTTCACGAGACGGTAGACGTGTGGTTATTTTCACGAACGAGCGTATGAGAGTGAGTGAAAAACCAAAACACGTCTATCGTCGAGTGAAGGATTTTCCTATAATCGAACACAGTAGTTAAATAATCTATTTATTACATTTTAAATCAGTTTATGCATGACTTTAACCGAAATTATTCGCGTTATTGAACGTTATCTGCGGATGACGTCGACTTCAGCACCACTGTATTGACGTCACAACTCAGCGTCACAGTTAGTTATTTTTGTGTTCTGAGTTAGTTAATAATATTTAGCGATTATGAATATTCTTTCACTGAGAAATCCCAATCTTTCACCGATGAAAATGTAATTAAAAACTATAAACTATATACCTGAGCTATTCGGTCATGCAGCATGTTAGAAGTAAATAAGCTTTCCATTGTTTTGGAAATTAGGTCCTTAATAGCTAAAATTAATAATGGATAAGTTACATCGTATTTTTATGCATCATATCAAAGAATCCACATCATGGCTAACTTTTGGTCAGTTCAAATTTTCCATGCGATCCAATTGATGTTCTGTCATAAATTTATAATAGTCTTAGCAAGAAAATGTATAATGTAAACGTTATATATGTGGACAGTTATATGCGAGTGATGTTTTTGAAGAGGGTAATTTTGCATATGCAAGCCAAAGCTTCCATTCCATATAAGCTACCTACCCATGAAGTTTTATTTCAATATCTCATTCCTAACTAAAGTCTTGAGCTAAAAATAGCTCTGAGTGCTAAAAATAGCACATAAGTGGCAGCCGAACAGCATTCAAATTATATGCCTCCGCGTAGATAAATATTGCCTCCGGGTTTGCATGAACCGCATTTAATGGGAAGAGCTCACATAAATTAAGATGAGCTATGTATGTAATAGGAAAACACAGACTTATTTGTTATTAGGTCTGTGAGGAAAACAATAATATTTCAAATGACAATATATTCTTTGACAAAAAAGCAAAAAATAACAAATTATATTTATACGCATTTTTGAGAACTATTTTTATGGCGAATTACTAGTAGAACGTGAAAACCACATGAATATTGCTTTATTATGTGTAATTGTATATAGCAACAACTATTTGGAAAGTTTTTTTAGTAATTCACGATGTCAGTGAATTAAAGACAAAATGAAGAAATATGTTTAGACACCACTGGATTGTTATTGTGTTGGAATATAGCATATATAGAAAAGAGTATGATAATGGACCTTTGGAAACGGCCGAAAACGACACATACGAAATACTGCAGTCTCGGTTTGATTGAGACTGTTCATGAGCGGTAGTGAAATTTGCTAGCTACCGCTCACGCCCTCTATCCCCGGGTTGAGCAGAACTCAATATTAATAAAATCAATCGTACAAAATGTTAACCATCCCGAAGATGGCATGCATATGGCGGCGGACGTGGAGTATCTTTCTTCCCCATGTCGTACGGCGTATGGTCCCAGTATCTAATAAAATTAAATGCCCCGAAGAGCGAAATAAACATTATGGAATTTAGTTGGGAGCAGCGGTTATGAAGCCTGCATATCACAAGTAACAGTCAAAAGACTAAATTAAAAAGCAGACAACATATCCTATAAGTGGTTAAACAATACCCAGAGCCTTTAATGGACCGGAGTAGTGGAACCACTGAATCGAAAATTAAGTAAAAAAACAAAAAGAAATGAAAAAGTACCACCGATAATTAAATATATGTATTGGGCTCAGCGATCTCCAAAGATCGAATGAATAACAGTACTGATTGCAAGCGCGGGGAGACGTTTTACTGCCGCCTCACTGCACAAGCAACGCCACTGTGCTATAAAAAAGAGTATGATAATGAACCTTTGGAAACGGCCGAAAACGACACATACGAAATATTGCAGTCTCGGTTTGATTGAGACTGTTCATGAGCGGTAGTGAAATATGCTAGCTACCGCTCACGCCCTCTAGCCCCGGGTTGAGCAGAACTCAATATTAATAAAATCAATCGTACACAATTTATCTTGTTATTGTTGTATCTCCTGTACTTAAGGATGTTGGCTGGGCAAGTTTTGACATCTTCAAGTCTAAACATTTTATTTTTTAAATTATAGTTTTATTTGACAACAGAATTGTTTCATTTTTTCCATTCTAGTAGATATGGATATAATGTAGGATTTAAGATGGTAAAATACCAAATTTTAAGCAATTTTTTTTTTCCATATTTTTTCCGTCATTTGTCATCATTTTTTGTTGTCAACAAAATAGGGGGTATGGGTAGCTCTGAGTAGAATTGATTCTTTTCCTATAGAATAAATCGGATTTTTGTTTTTCAGTAGTGGAATACATATATAAAAGTAGATACTGAGCTAATTTTATTTTCGATCTCCATGTCAATATTGTGTGTACAGTATTTTACATTGAAAATGTCAAAATAATTCCAAAATGGGTGTAATTTAAAGAATTTTTAATAAAAAATCATTAAAAGCCTGGTGACATATTTATTTTTTTACTTGTTTTGAAAGAAATGTCATAGGACCTTGACATATACAAGTTTTAAAAAAAATGATCATTAGAACATAATTTTTTATCTTGAATTATTTTTTCGGTAAAAACAAAAGTGGGTGGGGTACGGTCCATATATGTTTGCTTTTTAAAGTAAAAAGATGAATGAGGATTACAATTGTTTTTGTATGATTTAAAAGATATGTATATATTAAATCGAAAATTAATTGTTGTTTTTCAATAAATGTAATGTTATGAAAACAATTGTGAAAATGTTCAATGACTATATTTTTCCTCTTTTTGGTGAATTTTTGAAGTTAGAAATGTTGGCCTTCTTCGATGACGTCTAGTGGGGAAAAAGTGTGGTGACCTAGCCTTTTTTTATAATTTTGAATCTAAATTATATCAAAGAAGCTTTAAATATGAATTTTAAAAAAATCTCATCAATACGTCCTTTCCCAGCCAACCTCCTTAAGATCGGATTCGATCAAAACTTTCACAGATTGTAGAGTTCAGGGTCTAGTTGTGCAAGAACATAAAGGTAGATGGCCATTCCGGATCTGAACGCTATACCAATTGAAAAGATGCAAACATGGCAAGAACAACTCGCGTCGGGCTATATTTTCCCCATTTCTATTCATTTTTCCTGCACTTTTTTATTCATGGCATGTTCATCTTATTCAGATGTTGTCCGTTACACAACCCCGCCGCGTTCACCACTTTCAGTGCTTTGATTAATAACAGTGACCTTGACCTTGACCACAAATGCAATCCCAAGCTTGCTTTTTATATAAGCTACGTACACATCAAGTTTTAGGGCAATATATCATTCCTAACTAAAGTTATTGAGCTATGCCATTTTTCTAAGTTTAGTAATACCTGAATGTATCAAAACTTCTACAATGTATCCAAACTTCCACACACCAAAATGGCGAACAATTCCTTCTTTTCAAGACACCCGTAACTTTCGGTAAACCTCGTCTATTTCGGTAAACGATTTCCGGACCAATACTGTAAACTACATTTGTTCCTACTACTATATAACGATTAAAACCTCGTATATTTCCGTAAAAAAATGCGAGACGCGTTCGGTAATTTCCGTAAATCATCAAAACAATTGTAGAATAATGAATATACCAAGGACTACGTATCTGTCCAGAAAATATACGTCTAAACGACCTTACATGACCGTAGAAAAAAAACAACACAGTACACGATTGCGCAACTTTGAGTTTGGTACCCCTCCTCATTTCAGTTGGCTTTAGCGGGGATTTATGCATCTTTTTTTTTGTCATAAGTGAAAGCATATGTGCTATATTTTGCAAGGCTATAATCATACAAGGTTGTAAGTGGTAGATACGACCTTAATATTTATAAAATGTTGGGTCTTAGCTGGTATAAAACGACCTTATATTATTCTTAAGCTTGCATATACATGTACAACTGCTACGTGTTTATATATCACGACCTTCTTTTCCACTTCTATCGAATGAAATAAAATAATACGCACGTATTTGAGGGTATGTAGACATCGAGACATAGTATGTATGTACAGATGGTACAGGGCCATACTAAGTAAAGATACAGGAGCATAGAAGATGCAGACCCGGTCATCGTTTGAGCACAGAAAGTGAAAGTATGTTAGATGGATCCGATGGCTTGTATGAACGGCGATTATCGAGATATGGAATGCACAACGTACATACAGAGCTTTCTCACCCACATAACTCAGTAGAGTCAATTCGAGTTCTGACTGTTGTCTCCACGCAGTTGCCCAACACAAGAGAGACGCTGGTCTTATTCTGGTCTTCAACTTTAAGTAATATGACTTAAGCTACTTGCCAAATATTTTAGTCACATTCATCATTTTGGAAACTGAAACTGATTTATAATATGATAAAATCTCGTTAAAGTGACAAATATTTGCTTTTGTGTATATTTAATGGGTGTCATTATTCCGAGGGTAATACAATCTCTTTCACCCATGTCTTTGCAAAATGGGTCTTTCAAGATGCACTAAAAGATATACATTATCAACGTCGCTCTGTTGATTTAAAATCAGACACATTAAATTATATGTCTGGTTACGAATTTAATAGTTTTACATATCTAAAAGATAGTCGGTAAACTGATATTTGACAATATTTCATCTACGAAGTTTGAATAGTTGGCATTTCTCTACCTCAGTGTAGGTTGCAGTATGAATTAGTTGTTGAAATAAAGCTCTGTTTTAGTTAACTATAATATCACATTTTAATAATTATATTATATATAATGGAGATGTTATGATTACATAAGTTTCTGCTGTACACATTCATGGTTAGACATTTGTATGATATAAGGCTCTTAATGTTTTAAGAACATAAACAGCTGACATAGTTAATTGTCTAGTATTTATCACGTCATTGAACATATCAAGCGGTTGATGTCCTGTCTATAAACGATTTTACAGCCATCTTTAAAAAATTCACTATGACTGAAATTCACCCATTGTGAATGATGTTGATATTGTAAACCCGTTGCGACAGGCTGTTCATATATATTGTGTTAAGAACTAAAATTATTTAAGTGTTAAATAAGTAGCATGCATACATGTCTGTCCATCCATTTATCCGAACATCCACCCACCAGAACGTCTGTATTTGTTTGTGTCTGTCCATCTCCATTCAGTCGCAGCGTACTTCAATGTCTTATCATGGTGTTACCTAAATTGCATCAGCTCTTACATATACTCTTAAAAACCAGTTAAGAGTGTGTTACGATCACTATTTTTCCTCCAGGGGGTGGGGGTTGAGGGGGTGGGGGCAGGGCGGGGTGGGGGCGCACATATATTTAAAAAATAGATATATTGTAATGTTGTCATCATACGCATGTTCCCATATGCATTCTAAATTTCGATCAACAGTATAGCATGAACTAGCAAACTTTTATAAGACACTTACAGTGGTTTAATAATCGCTTTTACCATATTTTAAAAAGTCGTAACTGCCAGATACAATTTTTTGATTCGTCCTTTCCGATTATTTAATAACATACGGTCGTAAGTGCTCAGACAACAAAGTCAAAATTAAAAATATTGGAATAGCAAATACTTTTTGTGTAAGAAAGCAAACTATAGCTTATGTCATATGAGATTGTTCAGTTGATACTGTCAGTCTGTTTTTTTTACTTTCCCGAAAGCTATAATTTTTCACTTACGACTTTATAATTCTAGACCATCGACCATCTAAAAAAACTTTATACAATTAAATCTAAACATAACTCAGTGTCCACTTTCTTTTGCAAAGGATATATTTAAAAGCTCCATGTTCACCGTCATATGCATACCATCTTCGGGATGTCTTAAATTTCCGTAATAGTAACATTTTAAATATTAAGTTCTGCTCAACCCGGGGGTAGAGGGCGTGAACGGTATCTAGGATTTTTCACTACCGTTTATGAACAGTCTGTAAACGAGATTTTTTTATCGTGTTCTGTGATTTCCAGATTTCTCCATTCATATTCTTAATGAACGGAAACGGAAGTAAAATATTAAACAAAAAGAAACTGGTGGTAACCTGGGGTGGCAGTCCCTACTGTGAAAAGAAAAGAAAAAAGTCCTTGCAAATAAGGGTCGCTTTTAGGCTCACTCATTATTACATTTGTATAGAAACTATGTATAAAATATCACTCTCCTTTTTCCATATCACACCTGATAACAATACCGAGGTCATTAGGCGTGATGTGGGAAAAAGAGGGTTGTAATTTGTTTATCATTAAACTACACACAAAAAAAGATTATTTTATCTATCAGGTGTGATAGGGAAAGTGAAGAGTTGTAATATATTCATCATTGATTACTGAGTACTGAAAAAAGAGAAAAAAAAAATTGTTTTTATTTTATAAGTTTCTGTATCGATTTTTTAAAAAATGTTATTCTTTACAAAGCGCTCGATTCAGATACGTTTCTGCTTAAAAACTTTCTTTATAGTTAATTTTTGTTTTACTTAAGCGCGCATACCCCTTAAAAGTAGGCATTTTCCTTTACCGCAAACGGGTATTCGATTCATAATGACTTTTTAGATTAGTCCTCTCAAGGTATTGGAAATGAAAGACAGCGTACATGATCGTGAACATTTTGAAGGGCTAAACCCAGAAAGTACTGGATGAATCGAAATACCTATTGCAGCATAGGGAAGAGCTCATTTTCTAGAAGGATGCGCACTTAAGTTGAACACAATGTGTTAAATATTAAAGTAATTAAGCACAACCATATCATAAACGAGCGCTTTTTATTGACACATTTTTTTCCGTGATCAGGATAAAAGTGGCCAGAGATTCAAACATCTTTTCCCCTGCATCCATTTTAACTGGGAATGAAATTTAACGGCCTGCACGTTAATGACGTCAGTGAAATTAACGGTTATTGACTCACTTCACTTCCGGGTTATCATTCCGATAGGTTATCAACCGCAAATCGCGGGTGATAACATGTGCGGGAAGATATGGATTGCACATCATGTGTCAGGTGGTAAAAAAGTGACGTATCAGGGATAATAACACTATCGTTTAATGATAATATTATTTATCACCTGTATGTAGAACCCCTAGACCCTTATGAAAAGCCCCATTGAAAAAGAAAATTGTTTTTATTTCCCCCTCTCTAATGTTCTTTCTTTTTTCCGAACTCACTTTTATCTTTTTGTGCTTTACTTTTAATGTTATCAATCGCGAGATTTGCTTTAGTAGGCAACAGTGGTTTGTTATATGGGTGTATATCTGACTCAGCAATTAGAATATAATATCATGACAGTGCTCGGAGTTTGATATAAAACAATCATTAGATTTTATAAACGAAACAAAATGATAATCAAGTGTTTGACTAAATGCGATGACTAAATTTATTAAAGGGAGATATAAGGTACTTGTGTAATTCTTAACATCTCACACTATGTATAGTATAACAAGTAGGTACACAAAGAGAACATGAAAAGTATCAAGGACGACAGTCAACCACAAACACACTAAGAAACAAACTTATATATAAAGATGAATAAAAGGCAAGATAAGAAATCACAAACATACAAGGGTTGACAATAGGGCAATCATGACTGCTTCTGGAGTTTTGTGTTATTGTGTAATGAGATCAGGCTAACAAAAAACATTGCAATTCGTAATATGTTGTATATGACGAAAATAAAAATCTGCGTATGTTGTGGGGGGTTGCAAGGGTCTGCACAGAGTAGACGGTCCAGTTGACCTCAGACGGTTCACTTTCCCAGTTAGCGAACTCTTCCTAGAGAGTTTTACCCCAAGTGTTTTTCTATTGATATTCATGTTACAGTCAAATGTATCAGGATGAGTGTTGTGTGTATCCTTATTGCTGTAACTACACCAAGCTTACTCTATAACTGAAGTGTAGTGTTCTACCTTCGTTATTATGTGATTATTGTGTAAGCTATCCGAATTATATATACAACGTAATTACACCGTGATTTGTGATCACGGAGTGTGTGTTAAAAGCTCTCACTGAGTATTTTAACCTAGACTAACAACAGTGTTTACTTTACCAGGAAAACAATATCCTGTATGCAAAAGATCTTTCGGAATAAAAATTCCTTCGTCAGCTGCTATAAAGAAGCACCGTTGTGTTTCAGTATAGGCGTTATAGCCTAAATACACGTATACGCACTATTGCGCAATTTAAATTGTGTATTTTTGTGTAATCAAATATGTGATCTCGGTTGTTACCGTGGCCTTTATATTACTTTTGTCTATTTACTTCCAATGTTAAAATTTATACATATGCAGTAATTTCCAATATTTGTTTATATCAGAATATTTAGAAGTTGACATTCAGTAATCGATTTATGTTAATTGCAACTGAAAGCTATTTCAGTCACCCAATATACAATACAGTATAGTGTAGTTTGTTAGTAGCTACGTGTTGTAGACATGTATTGTCAGGTGTACTGAGCTATTTATTACATTTATTGTATTTATTGCACCTTGGCATAGTTGTGCGATGTGTAGTTGTCTTTTTATGTAACAGAGCCACTTTCTTCATATACTCAATGTATTGTCACTACAAATCGATTACTGCGGTCAATCTCCAATATTCGCCCTACTGTAGCGTGGGAGTTTTCAACAGCATAACATTCACCCGAAGTGAATATTGTCAGTATAATGCGAGTCTGTTTCCCGCGTACTATACTTTTAAAAAGTCAAAAACAAGTTTCTGACTTATATTTTAAGCAAATGCGTGTTTGGTTACACCTTTAATTTTGCTTTGAGTATATTGCGTGTTTGGGTACCGCTTTAATATACTTTCATTCGCAAGCAAATACGAGTTTGGTTACCGTTAGGGAAAGCCCCATCAACAAATCATTTTGGCTGTAAAGTATTTATTTCTCGACCGATTTTCAAAAGTAAAGTAGTTTTATTTACCACTGAAATGCCAGTTCTAATGATATATAACCGATGTACGTGTTATTTAAATTGCTCAAGTTACTTCAGAAAAACCTTTGGCAGAAACAAGCGCCCCAAACAATAGTGCAAAAAAGTGCTATGAATATCAATAAAAAGAGCTCAACATTACATTCTTTCCCAGCCAACCTCCTTAACATCTAATGCACGGAATCTTCACAGTACTTTGTCTACTGAGGCTGTGACGAGACGCAACCGGACATTGAAATCCGGATTCACTCGATACCATTGAATCCACGTCTGCTCGTGGAACGGTCATATTCTGTAAAAGAATATGCTGTCGCTTCAGAGATCTTGTTTTGAAACACTCAGAAATGTTGAAATTGAAATAAAACAATGTTGGCAACGAGTGTAAAACATCCGTGGTAAATGTGTATTTACGTTACTCTTTTGATTCCTTACCTTGCTGCCATATTTTTCAAAATATATACTTTAAAGTCGTATTTTCTACCTTTGCAGACATATTTTTGTTCAAAATACTATTTAAAAAGCTTATGCAATATTAGCAGATGACATTTCAAAAATGATCATATTGCTACGAAATTGCAAAAGAATGGTGGTCAGGTATTGATGGAATAAATCGTCATGTCAGACCTGAAAGGCAATATGTAAGCCCACACCCAAGTATTGTAAGGAAAATAGAGTCAGAATGTCTCAAGTAGACCATAACTACAGAAAATGCCTTTAAAATATTATTTTATTGAATAATTCCAGAAATCAGCAATTTTATTTTTTTTTCCATCATTTTGACCAAAACAGAAATACAATTAAGGATTCAAGCACCTTTGTAAAATATCATTATACATAATATGGTAAAATAAAATAAAAGATACTTTAATTGGGTACCCTTTTAAAACTAAGATGAAATGTATAAAATATCATTATACCTAATATGGTAAAAGAAAATAAGAGAAACGCTAAATGTTTCCTTGAACTATTCCAGAAATAAGCAGCTTTAGTGTGTTTTTTTACTCTTTTTCCAACTTATTTTGCCAAAAGACACATATTTATCCTTTTATTTATTTTTTTATTATTTCATAGGAATATATCTTAACACTTAAATAGAAAAATAAAATAATGATTAAACATTTAAAATATATTTCAGAAATCAGCAGTTTTTGTTATTTTTCTAACTTTTTGACACCAAAAAAATACATTTAGGGATTGATGAACCTTTGGTGACTCTTTTGAAAATAGGAGAAATTTAAAACACACATTTAAAGAAAGTTTGGTGCTTTTGTCTGGCGTGTCTAGATTGGGTCCTAAAACCTGGGTTTTGGTCCCTAGCTAATTATACCAAGATATTTCTACACTCTTTATACTGTATTATACAATTATCCGGGTCTTCAGTCAAATAGTGGAGCCGCTTCACTGAGTTAGGATTTAATATCCGATGTACCAGTTACTACAAAATGACTTACGTCAGTCGTAATTATCACTTTTTTTGTAAATTTCACATTATTTACGAACTTTAACATGAATATTTGATTTGCTCAGGGAACCTTGGCAAAATACAAATACAACTATTTTGCAGCTACCTTCATTGCATTTGCCAGTGTCAATGATCACCTCCGGATTAATTTTCAGTAGATGTTAACTCCGAAAATTATCAGACCGAAAAAAGTAAGACTGAATGTTCCACAAACACAGGTGAATCAACCGGAAGTTATCACGATACATTACCTAATGCTGTTTTTCGGTACAACTACTGTGTGGAAGTTTTTACCGAATACAGAAACAGAAATCGTGAAATACAGATAGCTGGAACTCAATCCAGTTTCTGGACGGACTGCATTCCGTACACTGTTCACCATCACGTTGTAACATATAAGTAGCAAAAGATAATAGCTTACAACTTTCGAAAACAAACACTAGTGAACATGATGTCCTTCGTGGCTTTCCCAAACAATCGGCAGAAATATAAATATATGATACGAATAGACGGCTCAGTGAGAAGGGAGGTCTGGGCAAGCACTGGCAGTGTTCAATAATGCCATAATGTTCAGAGAGTACATTTCAACACAAAATTCATGATTTTTCGATTTTTCCTCGTTTAGAGAAAATCTGCCTCACTCACAACATCCGGCTGCTGTTGTAACAATTACACGCGAGCGATCTGATAGGATGATGTTTATTTTGTTCTATTCAATGACATAATTCAATTCAAATAATGCAGTCAGATCGTTTAAAATGCGTATAATAGTTACAACAATAACCGGAAGTTATGAGAGAGACAGATATTCTTAAAACGGGGAAAAAGTGAAAAATAACGAATTTAATTATGAAAATTTACTCTCTGAACTTCATGAACGGGTAATCTTGAAGACACGTTTTAGCATTATTGAACGACGCCCAGAGCTTTGTCCTTGGTAAATAAATACCCGCGTTGGAAGTTGACCACCCTGCTTCTCGTTCAACGCCATGTGATATAGTAAAACGTGGGTTGGGGACAATGTCCAGAAATTGTAAGATTTTGTTTATTGTCTTTGATATATTCGTGATATGGATAGTAATAGTGTCATAACAGATATATATGTGTTTATGACGATACTTATATTTAGTTATCGGTGGTACATTTTCAATTTCCTTTGTTTTCTTACTTAATTTTTGATTCGGTGGTTCCACTACTCCGGCCGATAAAAACTCTGGGTATTGTTTAACCACATATAGGATATGTTGTCTGCTTTTTAATTTAGTCTTTTGGCTGTTACTTGTGATACGCAGGCTTCATAACCGCTGCTCCCAACTAAATTCCATTATGTTTATTTCGCTCTTAGGGGCATTTAATTTTATTAGATACTGGGACCATACGCCGTACAACATTGAGAAACAAGTAACTCCATGTCCACCGCCGTATGCATGCCATCTTCGGGATGGTTAAAATTGTGTATTATTGATTTGATGAATATTGAGTTCTGCTCAACCCGGGGCTAGAGGGCGTGAGCGGTAGCTAGCATATTTCATTACCGCTCATGAACGGTCTCAATCAAACCGAGACTGCAATATTTCGTATGTGTCGTCGGCCCTTTTCAAAGGTCCATTATTATACTCATTTTTGTACCAGTGTAACAAAACTATATGCGTTCAATCTGATATTTGAAACACGGTTAAGAGGTATTTATATGGTTTATGTATGAATCTAATCAATAACAGTACTACAATTTTGCCTTTTCTCATTGCGGTGACCCAGTGGACAGCAAGTTGAATTTTAAATCCGGTGATCACAGGTTCGAGTCTCGCTGGCGCCACTGTGTTACTTCGGCGTGTCATTTGGCAAGATACTTCCCTAGACTCGTCCGTCGGATGTGGACGATAACTTGGAAGTCTCATGAATCAGAATCTATCAATCGAGTACGTTAAAGAACTATATGAATCTATCGATAGTAAGAGAAGAGCATAGTTCCGGCATTCCTATCAATCGAAATAACCTTAACAATGTGGTGATGACTGTTATTGGGAATGCACCAACGGACAAACACATAAGAACATATTATCATTTAGTAAATTGTATGGCAAATATAGGGCGCGGCTCCAAATCGCGGGCTGCCGGCAACACATACATGTTAAATGGCAGTCCTAAACATGTAAGACAAAAGAGGGCATGGCCCATAAGCCTAATACCCTTACAGAAGCCTCAATAGGCTTAAACAAGAGATGAAGCCCCAATAGGCTCAAACAAAAGCGGGCATGGCCCATTGGCCGTATACCCTTAGTGAAGCCTCAAAACTATAATGCTAATATAAAAAATTTCTTCATTTAATCACTTGAACGTTATTTCTTTTGTAATGTTTACAATAATGTTGCACGACCGAACTAGGCATGATGCACCATCAATAAGCCCCAACAGGCTTTAATTTTCATGTTGTAATCCCGACCCTGGGGAACAGTGGTCAGTATTACATTGCAATTTACTAATTATAATATTGCTAATTGTCATTGAATTTGATTTCACTGAACTGAAGGATTCGTTGACGGCCATATGGCAGCGATCAAAATGAATTTTGATAATGCCACAGAGCAGCAAGCAAAAGAAATTTTGATACTGCCGCCGCCAATTTTTTTTTGATTTTGGCAAAAACGAATCCTTCACTGCCGAAGAAAAGAGGATATATCATTGTATGAATATGTAACTCGCATACAGTACTGCCGCGCCTTACCATAAACGAATGCGCTTTATATAACTTGAAAAGGAACATTTCTGGTACTGGCACCATTAAGTAACAACTGGTATATCACTTGTAATGAAGTGCAACAACTTTGCAAGTGCTAGTCTGACTGTGCACAACAAACTGCAAAACTGAGTTAAATGAACCAAAATTAGAGTGGGTTGGACTGACTTCAATCATCCCCTGACTTTGAATCCTAGTATATAGCACCATAGCTGTGCAATCAAAACTGTACACCAATACATCGGACTCTAGGTTCAAACTCCTATGTCGGTTAGGAGCCGCTAAACCTGCTCAATGTCGTAAATGGGGCGGGGTTGGGGTGATGGCTAGGAGCCGCTAAACCTGCTCAATGTCGTAAAGTGGGTGGGCACCGCTCACCACACGACACGCTGACCAATGTAAAATACTCTTTCGGTAATAACCTGCATATGATCCTGTGAATAATTAAATTAAGCGACATATATGTATACAGTTGTATAGAGTATTACAAATTGCGCATTGATAAATAATTAGGAATCAGGTGTCTCCGGCAAGTCTATCCTCTAATATGATATAGAAGAAAAACAATTGTATACCAGTTTACTGAGTGATAGTAGACTCGTAATGAGTGTCAATACTGAATAACGCATTATGACCGCTTAGATGTAAAGACAGTTGAGGCTAAAAGGAACTCTATAATTATGACCAAATATGGCCCACATACTTAAAGGCAACAACAACAACTGTGTTATCAGGGTTATCCCTCAAATTTAAATTCATTCGTCCATAAAACAAGTGTTTCAAAGATGGGATATCAAACTCAAATCGCATTTCAAATTCTTAACCAGGGCAATCGGGAAAAACATTAGTGAAAGTGGCTTAATATGAAGATCAGCTGATTGAATATTGTGTTCCAGATAAATCCATTCTTGCACCTATTACTGAGATTGGGCCAGTCCTAAACTCCTCATTTAATACGATAACATCGTAAAAGGGTAGGATACAAATCCTGAACATCGATATTACTGAGAGTTTTGCCGATTGGCCAAACTTTAAAACAATGGTCACAATGCAGGCCTTCCAGTCAAGAAATAGATTGGAAGAAGTCATGCGTGCCCTGTGGTGAAACCCATGCTCGCGCTTGCTTGCCACTACTTTACCGGAGCTGATTCATTGAACGCTGCTTTGGCGGCGCCGCTAACCAGTACATCAGCTGATGATGCACTTCGTGTAGCTTGTGCACGGCAGTAAGGTTCGGACATCGAGCAATACCTACGTATAGCCTGTTCTTACACTGGCCCATCACTTTCCTGCCCAGATAGCACACGCTTGATAAGCTCGGTACATAAAACAGAATACATTGTAATCAGTAACGAGTTTCTAACATATTGGGTATTATTTGAAGTAATTTAAATCTCCCTTTAATTATGGTATTATTTTTATGATAATCATGAGTAGAACTATTATTACTACTGATATTGGTATTATTATTAACGCTATTAGTAGTAACCGTATTATTATTATTCATTAAAAATATTTATTTTATTATTATTATGATTATTATTAGTGTGTGTCCATTCATTGTACGTCTATTAAACTTTAATTCTTTATGCTTTGTTTATCGTATTCGGCGATGGATAATTGTTTTTATTAATATATTTATTTATTTTATTTTATTTATTTTTTAAATGGTTATTATTATGTACTATGTGTTTATGTATTTATTTTATTTTATTTCATTCCCTACAATCTTAAGTTTATGACAGCTAAAGCTAGAAGCCAGTCTGTATTTATTGAATAACTACTACTATTATCTATTTAAATACGTATCTTCTTTTTTCTTCGTCTTCGTCACACATCAAGGTACATAATATAATGATGTTTACCTATACCAAGGCAATACAGTGCAGGCCACCTATACTAACTGCCTCTGCAAAAAAATCGACAGCCAATGTGTATACCCTCGCCGAGTCATTTTACCACCTATTATAGAGATATCTCCCATATCAAATATCATTACACTGCCTTTACTCTGTATATTATGAGTCAGCCACTCTATTGTTTAATGGGAAGAAAATGTAATCTGCCGACAAAAGATAGCAGTTACTACTTGATTTGATTTAATGATATGTTATTTATAGTATTTTTTATTTATTTCTTTTTATTTTATTTTTTATTTTTTAATTTTTTTTTTATAACAAAAGCAGATAACAGAGTTTAAATTTTATTAATAAATTAATTAATTAATTTTGGTTTTTAAACCAAAAACAGATAACAGAGTATAAATGTCGCCAATGAATGCATAACAGTCCCCCTTTACGCTGTGTTAATTCTAGGTCATTCATTTGTGAGAGAACTAAAGGATGCCGACATGTGAATATTATTTAGAGCATACCATGCCCTGATAAAGTACTAGCCCAATGAATCATGGTCCGCCAGACACACGATAAAGATGACTTATCTAACGATTTTAATTGACGTACTAAGCAATCGCGGATACTCCTGTAATATTGTTCAAATCCTAACTCTAAAAACAAATGTACGACGTCAGATGCATAAATAATCGCACCAGGATTTTACAATCCCGACCTTTTCCCAAAATTATACTGAGTGCTCACTACATGATCTTGCAGATTAATATATTCCTTATTTCTTTCTTTTTTATTACTTCCTTTATTTATTTATTTTTTTATTATATTTTGTTTTTTATTTTTTTATTGATTTATTATTATTATTATTATTATTATTATTATTATTATTTATTTATGCTATTTTATTATTATTACTTTGTTTCTTTTTTTTTATCAATTATTTATTTATTTCTTCATTTATGTATTATTAGTTAATATGCATTTTACTGTTTGTGTAAATTTGAGAAAACCTTTTTACTGTACAAAGTGACTAGAAGTATAATTAATGTTGCGGAAAGATGTTATGAAGCAAGCAAGTTACGTTATCGCCAAGTGTGAACTGTTATAATTAAATACATTAAAGGGGGCACATCATGATTATTCTAGAAACATCTAAAATCATAAAATTGTTCCAGTTCATGATAAAACACTTTTATCAATCCAAATATGATCTTAGAACCATTTGTTAATGTCTAAACTTTGAATACACCATATAGCTAGGATGGAATCATACGCAAATGGAATCATACGCTGAAATTAACCCTGGTGCGTCACCTAGGATAGCACGTATTACTGTACAGAATGAATTTCTTTGCAAATAAGGGATAATTGTTTGGCTCATTAATTATGTTTTGGCCATGTAGAATAGAAAATATTAATATTTGCCGATTTTAAATCGGACAACTAGACCCCCATGAAAAGCCTGATGTACTCCCTTTAAACTCAATAATCGTGTACACGAAATTATGGCCAAGTGCCAATAACGCCCTAACTGGGACACGTGTACTGATAAATGTGCGGTATTCGGTCACATTGCAAAGAAATACAAAAAGATCGGAAGCATTGTGTCTAATTACCTACTCCCTCCCGGATCCTAATGAGGTCAGCTGCAAATCTCGCAAGCAAATAAACGAAAAAATAAAGTTAACACATGCATTAAAATCTCTACTCCAGATATACGGTCCAGAATTATCAAAATATTCTGTGAACAGAAATGATCATAAAAACAAACAAACAACAATAGCAAAACAACAACAGGCAATAAGTGGATTTGCCTCCCTAACGAGATAACGAGACAGCATCATGCATCGAGACTGACAAAAGCTATATATATAAAAATCGGATTAATTTCAAGGCATCATTGAGAATAAATTATGGCGAAATACCGTATTATAACAACAGGGTATTAGGATAGAACAAACAGAAATAAGAAGTCAACTAGATAAAAGTGAGAAAACTCAGTTTTATACTCAAATGACAAAGTTCCTGACCTCATATGTGCTTCAGCAAGATAAAAGGAAGTAGATAGACAGCGCATGCGCAATTAAACGAAAATACCATAGCAGATCTAGCTTACGAAATATTTGGTCCCTCCCAATAAATATGGCTATAACTAGTAATAGCCCTTATTAAACAACAATACAATTTAATTCAAGAGCAGTCTCGTTGGAATTGAATTGCTTTTGCATTTAAGCAAATATATAAATCAATTGTAACTGATAATGACCAAAAATGTAAGCATATTTACTTAAAATTCATAAAATATTGGATTGTGAAACAAAAGTTGTCCGTTTGCAGCAACAGACGTTTACCGTTCTAATCAGAAATTCTCAACAGACGGTGATTGTCTCGTGTTTTCCCTCTTATTCTACAAACGAACGACAGTTTATTTTCACATGTACATAAGTATCTGACAAAGCAAAGAGAAGGCACTGTGAGTCATACCCACAACTTTCATAAAACACATTTTCAACAGCGATTTTCCAATATGTGCTGTAGTTACAAAAAGCAAATCCGACAACCTTTGTTTTGTTTTACTATCTGGATGAAAGTATTTTATCCCATGGACCTTGCAAAAACTTCAATAAGAATACAAAAATGGTTGTAGGTAGATTGATACACTAAACAAGTAATTGTATGAGATAACTTTACGTCAAGTGAGGGAATCCCACAGCAAAATTGATTTTTCTCACATGTGTGTCTGTTTGTAAATATAATTTACGTAGACGTTGGCCATTCCACGAACAGGCTATCGAGTTTGTTGGCCCGTGTGGGATTTATGGGTAGAGTGTGCTAAAGTTCATTAAAGAATTACTTCAAATTATACGATAACTCGACTAATGCAGTTGTCCGAGGTTTAATAGCAATTTAGCTAACACCAAATATGAAAACACAATTTGTGTTAAAACCTTTTGCAACCATTTAGGCGCCGGGTGTAACTTAGCTGAATTCGCACTTAAATTTAATTTTGGGTAAGTCAGTGATATGGGTACAAACGACCCGTAAGTCAATTAAAAAATAGATAAAATATAGCTGTAACTGTTAGTACATGCTAAACTACATAAACCTGTTTATGGGGATATAAATATCCTACCGACTTCGCATTTTGAATAAAAGTACACTTAACAAAGAGGGCTCTATTTTAAACGGAGAGCATTGATCGGATGCCCTACATACCTATATCGCTTGGTTAAAGGACATTAGACTCAGTAAACAACTTAACATTATTACCTAGTTTCTTTCGGCTAGTTGTGTTACTACGGAAGCCCGTTAGGCACACATTTTCATTTTTCTTTTCTTTCTTTTTCAAGATATTATTAGGAATTCCAGATAATATTTTGAAAACTTCAAGCTAATGTCTTGAAAATTCAAGTTAATAAGTTGAAAAGTTAGGTCAGCATGTCATTTCAAGAAAATATATCCAACATACCATCTCCATCATAGAGTCCATCCATCGTAGCATCTATCGTATCATCTGTCGTACCATCTGTTATAGCATCAAGGGTAACATACGTCGCACTATCCACCGTACCATCCATCGTACCATCAGTTGTACGATCCATCGTACCATCCGTCGTACCATCCACCGTAATATACATCGTATCATCAGTCGTATCATCACTCGTGTCATCCATCGTACCATCCATCGTACCATCGGTCGTACCGTCCGTCGTACCGTCCGTTGAACCGTCCTTCGTACCTTTAGTCGTACCATCTGTCGTACCATCCGTCGTACCATCAGTCGTACCATCTATCGTACCAGCCATCGCACCATCCGTCTTAACATCCATCGTACCATCCGTCGTACCATCCGTTGCATCATCTGCCACACCATCAGTCGTATCATCCGTCGCACCATCAGTCGTACAATCCATCGTACGATCCGTCGTACCATCCGGTCGTAACATCTGTACCATCCCCTGTAACATCCATCGAACCATCAGTCGTACCATCCATCGTGCCATCAATCATACCATCATTTGTACAATCCGTCGTACCACAAGTAGTATCATCCATCGTACCATCCGTCGTAAAATCTGTCGTACCATCGCCATAGTACCATCCATCGTACCATCCATCGTGCCATCCATCGTACTATCCGTCGTACCATCCATCGTAACACCCATCCGTCGTAAAATCCATTGTACCGTCCGTCATACAATCCTTTCTAATATCCGTCATACCATTTGTCGTACCATTCATCGTACCATCCACCGTACCATTCATCGTACCATCGGTCGTAACCTCTCCATCGTACCAGCCATCGTACCATTCGTCCTACCATCGATCGTACCATCTGTCGTACCACCAGTCGTCATCCATCGTATCATCCATCGTACCATCGGTCGTACCGTCCATCCTAGTAGTATAATAAGTGGGGGTACCAGCACAGTTTTCCTCTCGCGGGGAACGAGACAACTAATGAAATATGCCAGTGGGGACTCAGGCGTAACTCTCATTTACACACTAAGATCTAAATGTAAGCCAAGCCTAAGTCAACCCCAACATATTCATTAGTTTTCGAAAGCACCCCGCGAGGGAAACTCTGCTGATACCCCTACTTATTATACTACTTGCCCCAGCATTTCATTTTTTCTTTAGATTACCATGTCACGCGACCGTTTATAATATACGAAATTTCGAGGGCCGAATCAACCAATCGGTGAAGGTCAGTTATTTATATCAACCAATCGGTGAAGGTTTGGCCTACCTGACAGGTATATAAGGCAGTGAAATACTGCAGTCTAGTATCACTCTTAACACGGTGACATACCCTTTTTCGGAATAGAGACATGAAAGAGTGAAAGTTAAAAGCGATACTTTGTATTATACTTTTTATGAGAGCGCAATTTCATTCTACTTTCGCCGAATCTACTTCCAGCGAAGTTTTTCAATAACATTTGCAACTCATTAAGCAAAGTCAGACGGAACCGGGCAGTAGTCTTCATCATCGCTCTGCATATAATTTTATACCATGGAGTATTTTATTTTTCTACACTTTGCTATTTTGTATTTCAGTTCAAGATATTATTTAATATTTTCAATATCCTTGAATGGAACCCAACTGTTGAAATCCTCATTGTAACCCTTCCATTTAATCAATGCTTGTTTCTTTTTATAATCACGTCGTATTACTTTTTCAATTCTGAATATTTCTTGCTTTGCTTTTATCATTTCTAATTCATAAAAGCTTCCATCAATGTTTTCGTTGTTTAAATCTTTTATTTTGTATGTCACAGGATTTGTGTTTTGAATTTCATCAACAACAAATATTTCTTCAGTCCAATTCGGGGTATAACCTTTTTCAAAAGTTCTTTTATATTTGCTGATTCTAACATTATCACCTATTTTAAACTTTGGCTTAATATGATTACTTCTCATTTTTCCATATAAGTTGAAATATTCCGTTCCTTTTTTTTTCTGATCACTATCCTCAATCGGCGCCATTTTAATACTCCGATGTTTTGTATTACTATACTTCTCAACCATTTCTTGCAACACGTCTAAATATGTGTTTGTATAATTTGCTGTGAAATATTTCCACATCCTCTCTTTCAATGTTCTATTAAATCGTTCAATTACTACAGCTTTTCGGAAATTAAAAGTGTGATACATTTTGATATTATTATCATCAAGAAATTGCTTAAACGTCTTGTTGTAAAATTCCACACCTTGATCAACCCACAACAATTTACACTGTCTTCCTGTACTGATTATCTGTTTGAACGCTTTGGTAATTTCTAAACCAGTTTTATTTGAAACGGGTACAACCCAAGCAAATTTACTTAATAAATCAATAACAGTAAGCAAGTATTTAGTACCTTTATTATACTTTGAAAACAATTGCATGTCAACCAAGTCAGCAGACCATATTTTATCAATTTCATTAACAATCACACGGCGTTGAGCGAACTTTCTTCGTATAGGCTTATGAAGTTCATCTGCTGACTTGTCAGTCCATTTCAACGCCTTTTCTCTTTTTTTGGCTCTCTAAGTCCTAGTTTATATTTTGCACTAATTACAGGCTTGACTATCAAATTCTTAGCAATCTGTTCTCCAATAGTTTTAGACTTACTAGATTTCAAACCAGTAAGCATGTTTATATCACACATCGATTTATTACTAGGATGTTCATCATAACAAATATCATGATCTTTGCAAACAGAATCTAATTCATTTGAAGGTTCTCCGATATCAAGCGGATTACCGGGACCGCAATATTTATCACCAGGAAGTGTTAGCCCTTTTTTGGGTAGCAAAGGGAGCAGAGCCTTATGAATATCAATATTTCCACCTTCTGTGTTTTTAACAAACTTTGTTTTAGTAATACCACAAGACGCACAAGTTGCTCTTAACATTTTTCTACCATTTTTTGCTAAAACATACTTAGGATCAACATTGTCAGTAACCATTTTTTCTTTTATACAGTAACTTATATATAATATTATTAGATTAAACTTCATTTACAAAATATGATTTTATAATGTTTTCATTTTCTACTGGTTTGTAAGGCTTTAATAATTAGTAAAGAATATCGTACACACTGTTTCCTTCTTGCAACTTTTTGACAAAGTACAAACAGAAATATCCGCACAGGACACTTATTTTATCTTGATATTGAATGGTGTTGTATTTTATATTAGGTATGTACGTCAGAACTGCTTTTGGTGGACTCAAACCAAACGGATCGAAGTAATAATTATCATAGTAACAAGTCCAGTGTGTACCAGGTCCGGTATAATCATCAAGATTAATAATACCACATTCTTGTTTATTTTGTTTTGTTGGTAAATTGTTCTTGCTAAACACTACCCTGAATTTTTGCATACCTAACCGCTTAACCCACTTTATTATGTCTAAGTTAGAGATAGGTTCGTTTTTGAAAATTAACTTTTTTTATGAATGGGATACTTCTATACGGTCTAAATTGTGAGTCTATTTGTAAACCTTTTCCACGATCAACTCTTAGTCCTTTTCCTTTTCTACCTACTTGCAAACCTTTTCCAGTTAAACCACTAATAAGAGATCCAATCAATGGAATTCCTAGTGATGCAAGCATTCCAAGAAATCCTCCATCTTGTTGTTGCTGCTTTGTCAGTTTAATAGGGCAACAACCTTTAGACTTTATCATCTTGTTTCTTTGTGCAAGTGTTAATTTATTTGATCCGAGAAGTGCTTGTTTTTTTGCCACTAGGAATAGTTACCATCCCATTTCCGAATAGTTTACCAATTCCGGTACTAGCCAGACCACTAAGTGCTCCTGTTGCTAGAGGTCCTAATACTTTTGGAACAAATTTTGCAACTGTTGGTAAAATTGTTTTAGTTAGCAAACCAGCTAATGCACCTAAAAAGCCTCCATCCTTAGACTGAGATCTCATTTGCGATTTTGATATATTTATGTCTAATCCCTGCCCGCCAGATTTAGCCTTGTTAATACTGTTAATCTGGGTACCTGTAAGTAGCAAAGGATTGATTGATTGAATTGGATTTTATAGTAGCACCAACAGCTAAGGTCATATGGCGACTTTCCAGCTTCCATTGGTGGAGGAAGACCCCAGGTGCCCCTCCGGGCAATTTTCGTGCACGGGCGGGCACCTGGGTAGAACCACCGACGTTCCGCAAGCCAGCTGGATAGCTTCCTCACATAAAGATTCCTAGGCCCCTGAGGGATCGAACCTACAGCGGTGAGGGGCAAGTGATTTCAAGTCAGAGACGTTAACCACTCGGCCACGGACGCCCCTAAGTAGCAAAGGAAAGTTTCCAGCCAGTTGGTTATTTTTTAGCCTGAGCGTTAATTCACTTTTGTTTTCATATGATTTTGCCAGACTTCGTTTCTAGCCATCTGATAAATTTACTGAATAATTTACGTAAGTCATACCAATTCATTTCCGACAGTATCAATAATTACATCTACTTCATAGAGAACCAGAGCATAAACTTTAAAAGGAGCCCCCGGAGGTATATTTAGCTTATATCTCAAACTTAGTTGTTTCGGATCAATACTGACTTCATTTTCTTTGTAACTCAAATCAAAATGTATCATTCCGAAAAGAGTTTTAAAATTACCCACATTGAGTAAAGTTCCAGTGTTTTTATCATTTTGCTTGTAAGAATAATTAATAACATCTCTGAATATTCTTATGATATTAGCATAATAATAAAGAAACATATATAATAAACTCCATTTCCAACTTCCAATCTAGATGATTGTAAATAGTTAGTATTAGCAGCATTTACCTTAAACGTATCCAGAAGATGAGGATTTTGTGTTTGAGAAGAACTCTTGTCCGACCTTTGCAAATACACAAACACATGTTTTGGATTTTTAACACCAGCCGTTATTCTAAATACGGATTCAGTTAGTTGGGAACTTCCGCTTTCTTGTATCATTTCATGAAGGTAAGCCCATCTTGTTGTTGTCATGTGTTTTGTCATTACATAGCTTAAACCATCTGAGTTAAATATCATTCTGGGTATCCACAAAACTAATTTATTAATAACTACCCGACCATCATCACCACCAGCTTTGAAAATTAGCACATTATCATCTGTCAGTTGCAAGCTGATTTGAATCTGACTAGGAGGAAGCATGTTTGTTTCCAAACCTTCAAAGAAGGAATATTTGTTTAATGGGATTATAGAGTCAACTATTTGATTAGTTATGATTAAAGCATGGCGAATCGCAAATCCTGAATTATAACCAGCTTGATCATCTCGAGATACTGCAGCAGCCGTATTATCTAAATAAAAGTATTCATTTGTTCCGGTTGTCATTACATAATCGTCAGAAATTTCAAGCAAGCTTTTGACATTAACAAATCTGTGAAGATTATTTCCATCGTAAACTATTTTTCCATTTTGCTTTACTTGCATTTGATCAATCAGTGAAGCTGCATCGTTAATCAGAGCAATTTCATCACCGACTGCGAAATTGGCTCCGTCAGCAAGTTTGTTTACTTGAAAACTGATTTCAAAATATGCATTATACCAATTAAAGTAAGAACTTCTATCATTTAGTGTAAACTGATAACCACTTTTCATTTGTCTGGTATTATTTCCTGGCCGTGTTATTGGGGTATCTAACTGAATAGGTACATATTCATATCTAGTATATATTGATTACTTCGAAACATCTATATTTACTAGTAATTAGATTCTTTTCCTATTAATTAATCGATTAATTCTTGCATGAATTCCCCTTCCGGAGAGTAATCTACTAATTTTTGCATTTACATCTTCTTCAGTTTCAGCTACAACTTCTTTTTTGTTATCAGCTTTTGTAAGTTCTTTTAAAATTATATCACCTTTTGGTTTAGGTTTAATAACTGAAATTAACTTATCAGCGGCCATTTTTCCTACTTCATCTCCGAGTTTTTTAGAACCATTTTCTAAGATTTGTTTTCCAGCGGTTTCTAATGCTTTCTTGCCTGCTGTTTTCACAGACTCGCTAAATATCTTTGATTCGACTTTTGAAAAAAATTCAAATATGCCAGCTCCAGTTAATCGATCAACTTGAGTATATGTTCCAGAACTAGTGTCATAAACATTTTTTAAACACGCCATATAACTTATGTTACATTAATTCCTTCAAAACAAATCGAAATGATGTGTGGACACCATTAAGATTAATAATCTTACCAGAGAAAACCCAAATATAATACTACTACTACCATATCATCCCTTATTTTTTAATAGTTTTACCTGATATATTTACTTTAATTTTTAATTAATCCTTCATTTCTTCATCTTTTATCAGTTTTGCGCACAATATGACCTATTTATGTGTCGACGTGCCGTAAAACACTATTCATTCATTGTTAATGATCGTTTTGTTTACCTCACAGAACCCGACTCTTATCGGTTCATATTTGAAAGGATATGATCTCGTAAGATCAGCTGTGCTTATTTCATAAATGACATCCCCGTATGATCCATCAACAATAGAATTTCTTATCAAATCATAGTGGATATACAATGTATCGATAGAATTTGTTATGTTTGGCGTCACAGTTCCAAATTTAGTTTCGCTAATAACTGCATATTTGTCAAACCCGATCAAGGTTTGAAAGTTTGTTTCTCTTAAATCAAGCATGAAATTATTATGGACGGTAACCAAACATTTGAAACTTGATAAATCAAACTCAATTATCGGGACAGGTGGGTCATCGGTTAAATCATTGTTTACGGACAATGTTTCTTTTATGTAATTATCGATATCAGCATAACTGTAATTTCCATTTGTAAAAATAATACTTTTTCAATCTGTTCCATTGTGATACCTTATCACATTGTTATTAAAATTAGCTGGCATTGGACTTGATAAGATTAATTCTATGACTTACTCGTGGTATAATATTAGTGAGGATTTTAATAACAATGTGATAAGGTATCACAATGGAACAGATTGGAAAAGTATTATTTTTACAAATGGAAATTACAGTTATGCTGATATCGATAATTACATAAAAGAAACATTGTCCGTAAACAATGATTTAACCGATGACTCACCTGTCCCGATAAGAATTGAGTTTGATTTTCGTTTTAAACAAATAACCAGGCATTTTGAATACAGAGCTATATAAGGTCATAGTTTCATGAGTTAAGGTGTTACGGTTTTGAACTTATCATCTGAAATTAGGTTTTAGCTCTACTAATCAAAGCAGACCTTGTGCCGTGGTGCGTCGCCCGTCTGTCCGTCCGTAAACTTTGTGGCGACTACTCCTCTGGATCTACACGAAAGATTTTCAAGAATTTTCATAGGAATGTTGCTCTTAATGTCTTGTTGGTGTTAGAGAATCATCTGGTCAGCCGAAAATTCAAGACGATCGCCTCTACTAAATATGCTATTTCGAAAACAATTAGTGATATTGATTTTGAACCTTTACCAAATTGAATGGCATGACATGTAGTTGGTCATAGCAAGAATTCATTGATGTCAAACATGGCCGCCAGCAACCATCTTTGTTTACATAGATGTTATATAGGACCAAGAGGTCAATGATTTAGAAGCACTACTGATAGGTCTTTGATAGCTAGAATAGTATTTATGTGAAGTTTCATGAACATCTGTCAAGTAGTTTCAGAGGAGTAGTCGCTACAAGTTTTTACTATATAAATGTATGTAAACAAAGATGGCAGAAACAGCCATGTTTAAAGTCAAATCAAAATAATTTTCAACAAGGACAAACATCATGTCATGATGATCATTTTAGAAAAAGTCCCATTTCAATATTACTTGTAGTTTTCAAGAAGTAGTCGCTACAATATTATCTTATTAAACTATATTTAGCTGTGGCGGCCATCTTGAATTTCAGACGACCTGAAATATTGATATGATCAATTAGAAATCAAGGGCAACATTCATGTGAAGTTTCATGAAAATCCGTCAAATAGTTTCAGAGGAGTAATCGCTATATAATGGACTGTCCTTTCTTTGAATTTAGACTAGTCCATTAATTGTACAAATGGGGTTTCAGTCTAATAAGTGATGAGCACGTAATGTAAACCCTGATCAGCATGTGAGATGGCATGTCAGTCATTTCGGAAAAGGTTCTGAATCAATATCACTCGTGGCTTTTGAGAAGTAGTCACCAAACAAAATATTTTTTTTTTTTTTAAATCTAGCCGTTACTGCCATCTTGAATTTCCGGCCAACCTGAATTTTTGTTAGGATCAACTAGACATCGCGAGCAACATTCCTAGGAAGTTTCTTGAAAATCGGTGGAGTAGTTTCAGAGGAGTAGTCGCCACAAGTTTTTAGCTCTACTGATCAAATTGCAATGGCTTCATGCCTTGTCTGGGATCGCCGTCATAATGCTATATAGCTTGTTCTAAATTGGCTTTTACAAAATACATACACCCATTTGTTAATTTTCATGTTCCATGTGAACAACTTGAATGTCTTGCATTATTTAGTTTTACCGTACTTCATGAGGACGTATGAAGACATGGTGGAGTTACTCCGATGCATTTACCCAAATACATTTGAACCGGTTTTGCTAACGAATGTGTTTAGCAGACGCATATCAAATACATAAAGAACGCCTAAGGATGGATTGTGAGAATATAATCATGTTACAAGTTATTCCGTCCTGGTCGCCAGCCAGTATTTGTCGCTATCTATCTCCGGCCTGTCTCAAAATCTTGCAGCGCTTAGAAGATAAATGTATATAAACGCAGTATGCTGCCTTGACTGGAAGCAACTGATATTTTAGAAAAAGAATAAAGTTAATGAAAGAATATGAAGACATGGTGGAGTTACTCCGATGCATTTACCCAAATACATTTGAACCGGTTTTGCTAACGAATGTGTTTAGCAGACGCATATCAAATGCATGTAGAACGCCTAAGGATGGATTGTGAGAATATAATCATGTTACAAGTTATTCCGTCCTGGTCGCCAGCCAGTATTTGTCGCTATCTATCTCCGGCCTGTCTCTAAAACTTGCAGCGCTTAGAAGATAAATGTGTACAAACGCAGCATGCTGCCTTGACTGGAAGCAACTGAACGCAAGAGAAAAAGAAAATCCAATACCTGTGCAAAGTAAGTTGTATGCATGGGACTTACAAATTAACAAAAGGACGCGTGTAATTTGTTAAAGTTAATTTAGAACAAACCATACAGCATTATAATTTGCAGCGTTTAGACAATACATGTGTACAAACGTAGCATGCTGCCTTGACTGGAAGCAACTGAACGCAGGAGAAAAAAGAATATCTAATACCTGTGGAAAATAAGTTGTACGCATGGGACTTAAAAATTAACAAACGGACAAAAGTTAATTTAGAAGAAACCATATAGCATCATAACTTGCAGCGCCTAATAGATAAATGATGTGTACAAACGCAGCATGCTGTCTTGACTTGAAGCAACTGAATGCAGGAGAAACAGAATATCCAATACCTGTGCAAAATAAGTTGTACGCATGGGACTTACAAATTAACAAAAGGATCATGACATTTGTTAAAGGTAATTTAGTAACAAACCATATATCATCATAGAATTATGGCGGCGATTCCCTTCCATAAGATACATATTCCCCGCAGCTGATTTTAATGGAAACGAATTGAAAAGTTGAGACAAATATACAATTTCGAACAAGATTTTTCGATACAAGTTTTCTAAGGGCCAAAACTCTGTGCACATCTACACTTGATATTGATGCTTCCCATGAAGTTTATTAAAATTTCGACCGAAGGTTATAGAGAAGTAGCACGGACTAGAATTTCTCTCTCTCTCTGCTCTGTCATATATACTTGATATTCAACTTATTGCATTGTGCAGTATTTTGCTCATACACATAATGAATATTTTCATCATAAATTGTAGCATAATACGTTTACTCACATAATTCTTACACATTGGTCTTTTAAATCTATATCTATTTCTTATCTGGAAACTAATAATCATATTACTCAACTTTGATCATATCAATTAATATCAACTTCACAAGGAAGGTATATTTCAGTATATCGCTGTGTCGCATTAACGTCATCTAAAATGGATATTAAAGATACCAACTACACATATCAAATGCTACATGTATGTCTCACTGACATGTCCGTTTCTTTAAACATTATCGGTGATTACTACGTTCACATGAAAAAGTGGAATCAAAGAATACGAACATTATTTCAAATCAATAAAAATGGCATAAAAGTTAACAAGAGGTCAATGACCTTGAAGCTCTACTGATAGGTTTTTTGAAAGCTAGATCAACATTCCGGTGAAGTTTCATGAAAATCGGTCAAGTAGTTTCAGAGGAGTAGTCGCTACAAGTTTTTACTATATAACTATGTAAAAAAAGATGGCCGCGGCAGCCATGTTTAATTTCGAATCAAGACAATTTTCAACAATGACCAACAACATGTCATGCTGATCATATTAGAAAAAGTCCGATATCGATATCACTTATAGTTTTCAAGAAGTAGTCGCTACAAACTTGTATTTTAAAAATCTATGAGATCTAAGGTACGATATAAAGCGTTTTTGGGTACACACCAGCACTAGGCCCTGGTGGGACTCAGGGGCGGATCCAGGATTTCAGCTTAGGGGGGACGTAAGATTATGGTCATTTTTCGGGTCCGTCTCTAGCCTCATAAAACGGTTGCGGTAGTGCATTGATAGGGTAAAAAAGTCCGTTTTCAAATTAAAGGATTTAACAATGTGTTAATTAAACCACTCATTAGCCATTATGCGAGCGAAGCGAGCGATACAACATGTTATACTGAGGGCGTGCATCAAAATTGTTTGATATCTTTTTTTTTTTTCTTTTTTTTTTTTTCCAGTCACCAATGGTGACCCATTTATTCTCCCCGTAATTTGGCATGTTGTGGGTCGGGGAGGACCATCCCACCGCACGCCTTACAAACAAACACATCTAAATATTATACAATACACAAGTGATCTACATAATAAAATTATCTATTATTTGTATTCGATATGAGAATTCTGTATAAATGGTTGTCTTTTAAAGATTTAGCTTGTTTGTGTTGTTTTATCTCTATTTGTGTAATAAAGTCACTATTTAGAAGAGAACTGTTTTTTAGGGGAAAATATAGAACAAATAACTATAATAAATAAGGAGAAAAAAAAATTGTGTTGTTTATGTTCCCCACACATGATCACATTTCACATTTCACTCATCGTTATATAATATAGAATATCAGACTGTTATGTCAGTTCCTTGGCCAGAATATTACAGAAAACACAAGATGGAAGGGTGAAGTCTCTGATATTTACAGATCAAAACTAACTAAAAAGGTTCTTATATTTGCTCCATTTTTTAACAAATGGTTCGAGTACATTGTTTGTTGTTGCTATACATTCCAAAACACTAAACGATTTTCTTATTCTATTTTTAAAGGCCTCTATAGACAGTTTACTTTGTAAATGTTTGGTTGAGAAAATATACATTTCTAGTAGTATGTACAAATCGGCTGGTGTTAACGTGTTACTAATATTAAATATAAATGATTCTTCTGTGAAATGTAAATATTTGTTATTGCTGAACAGCCAAGTTTTTAACTTATTGAGAATCGATTGGGTTTCGGGACAATACCAAAGCATATGTGTTAATGTTTCCTCTTCTTGACAATACTTGCACATTGGACTATCAATGATGTTTATTTTATGAAGAAATTTTCTGGTTGGAAGAATTCTATGGTTTAACCGTACTTGAAACCATTGTAATGTTGTATTTGTTGAGGATTTAAAGGGGGATATGTATATATCATTCCATTTTTCTTCCTCTATGCTATAAATTTCATCCCATTTGGATTTTGAAGTTGGTTTGCTGGGGTTTTGGTTAATAATATTATAAAAGTCCCTTAATCCATGTTTATTCTTAATAAATGGAATGATATTAAAAGGAAGAATAGGACTTTGTATTTTTTCCATTTGTTCTGTGGAGATATTTTTTCTAATGTAAGCTTTAATTACTGCAATAACTCCATTGTATAGTAGAAAATGTGCATTTACATTATACAAGTTATTAAATTCCTCAACAGAATAAAAGTTTCCATTCTCATCTATTAAATCATTAAGTTGATGAATACCTTTTGAATACCAAGATTTGTAAAATATTACATTACCTCCGATTAAAATATTAGGATTATAAAATAGTGAAGTTATTGAACAATTGTTAGCACATAAAATGCCCTTATTTAGTTCTAAACTATTAATGTAAGCTTTTAACACATCCTTCCAAAAATATGTTAGTCATTTTTATTATTAATAATTCTGCAAAACCTATCCCCAGGTTTATTAGGTCTTTTAAGTTTATAATATTGGTAACAATATGTTGCCATTGTCCACCTTTAAACATGAGTCTTCTAATCCAAGTTGCCTTAAGTCCATATATGAATGCTTGGAGATTAATCATTTTCAGACCACCCTTATTATATTGTTTAATTAAAATGCTTTTCTTTATCTTTGCTGGTCCCTGCCATAAGAATTCATAAAACATGTCATTTATTTTTTTAATAGTTGTATCATTTGGGTTAGGCAATGAAATAAATAAATGATTAAGAATGGGTAATAATATTGTTTTAATTACTGTTATTTTACCAATCGGTGTAAGATATCTACGTTTCCAAAGTTTGATTAGGTTTTGTATTTTTTCTATCTTATCATTAAAGTTTATATCAATTATCTTATCAAGATCAACATTAAAGTGTATACCTAACAATTTAAATTGGTTGCTTCCCCATGTTAATTTCCACTTGGTTTTAATTGAGTCTGTACTGTATTTTCGTGTCCCAATCCAAACTACCTGAGTCTTGTCAAAGTTCACCCTGAGTCCAGAAATGTTGGCAAAATAGGAAAGTTCATTGAGTGTTTCATTGAGTGAAGTATCTGACCCATCCAGAAAAATGGAAGTATCATCGGCAAATTGTGAAAGTTTATATTCCATATCATTTATAGATATTCCTTTATTTTTTTTGTTGTTTTGTATTTTTATTGCTAAAATTTCAGCACATACTATAAATATATAAGGCAATAATGGGTCCCCCTGACGGCATCCCCTGCCTATGCTGAAAAACTCAGATAAATTACCTCCTTGATTAACCGCCAGTTTCGCATTTCTATAGAAAGTTTTTATCCAAGAAATTATCGAGTTTCCAAAATTGAAAAACTTAAGAACGCTGTGAATAAATTTCCATGAAAGAGAATCAAATGCCTTCTCAAAATCAACGAGTAAAATGAGTCCTGGTAAATTATTTTCTTCTGCAAACTGCATGATATCAAATGTCATTCTTGTGTTTTCCCCCATATATCTCCCTGCAATAAAACCTGTTTGATTTTCATTAATTAGTTTGTTTAAGATAGATTTTATTCTATAAGCAATGGCCCCTGAAGCAATTTTATAAACGCAGTTTAAGAGAAAAATTGGCCTATAATTTTTTAAAAATCTTCTTGGTTTGTTATCTTTAGGGATAAGTGTAATAATACCCTCTTTCTGTGTTACAAACAGTTCCCCATTAATATACCCACAATTTATAGCTCTCACAACAAAATGCCCCAGTTTCTTCCAAAATACTTTAAAGAAGTCAGCCCCAAAACCATCAATACCCGGCGAACGATTATTTTTCATACAAAATAGCGATAATGATGCTTGCTGATAGGTTAATAGGCCCTCTTATGACTTAGATTCCTCCTCATTCAATTTGGGTACACTTAGTTCTGACAATTCTTTATCTAAATCTATTGCTTCTAATAGTTCATCTCTGCTGGAGTATAGAGATTTGTAGAAGGTTTCAGTTTCTTTTAGAATATCTTTCTGGTCTGTGATTATACTCCCCTCAGGCTTTTCAATTTTGGGTATAATTTTACTAGTAAAGTTGTGCGTCTCTAAATTGCAAAAATATTTGATTGGTTTTTCTCCATCTTCTATTAATTGAGCTCGTGATCTAATAAGAAAACCATTCATTTTTTGCCTACGAAGTAACAGTAGTTCATCTTTTAATAGATCAAGAGTGGGTATTTGATCAGGAGAAAGTCTTTGTTCTAAATGTTGTATTTCAAGAAAAAGGTCATTTTCACGTTTTTCATTTACTTTTTTTTTGTGGCTTGAATATGATATTGATTTTCCTCTCAATTCCATCAACAATGTATCCAAAAATAATTGATCAGTAATTGTAAATTGAAGTTCATTATTTGGTATGTTGTTAATGTAATCAATATTATAGATTGGAAGCGCATATTGAATTTTAATTTCATCTATCTTGTTATTCATTATATTTAAATATTCAATATCACTTAGAAGCGAATTGTTATGTTTCCAAAGGGGTTTGCCCTTTATAAATTCAGTGAAGTTGCAGTTTAACATGATAACTGAATGATCTGAGCGGTAGCTAGCTTCAATAGTACACTTATTTACAGACGATAAAAGATTTTCTGAAACTAAAAAGAAATATAGTCTTGTTTGTTTTAATGGTGTCTTCTTTCTCCATGTGTACCTTCTTAAATTGGGATAAAATTCTCTATATGGGTCAATAAGATTATAGCAAGTTTTGATTTCTAACAGTTTTGCACATGCAATTTTATTGTTAACATTTTTATAGTTATAATAATCTATCTCAGGATCTTGGACCAAATTAAAATCTCCACATAAAATCAGGTCATTATTATTATTCATGGTCTCTACAGTTGTCATTATCCTATCAAAAAAAAAAGGGGAATCTGTGTTTGGGCCATACAGTGAAATAAGGGTTAATCTCTTGTTATTAACAGTTAAATCTACAGTTATAAAATTTCCCTCAGGGTCAGATATATAATTATGTACTTTATAGTCTAGGTCTTTGTTAAAAAGTATAGCTACTTCTCGGACATTTGATTTACCTGAGCTGAAAATACACTCATTACCCCATTCTGAACGAATAAACTTCTCAGTTACAGGTGTTGAATGTATATCTTGTAGGCAAAATATATGACACTTTTTACTTTTTATATAGTTAAAAACGTCAAGTCGTTTTTCTGCTGCCCAAGGCCCTGACAATTAACGGACATTATTTTTACTTCAGTCATTTATGTATAATAGAAAAAAGTGTAAATATGACCAAGTGAGGGAGAACACATACAACAATGAAAAAATGAAAAACAGTATACAGAACCAAAAAGCAATTCTGCATATACAAGAAGCCATTTAATCTCACATTTTGGCTAAAACCTAATTATTGATTTTCTATATAAAAAAATCGATTAAACATTCAAGGACATTTGCAAACTATTATTTTGGTCTAAGCAAACAAATTATATATAAATATATATGTATTCTGGTATAAGCAAACAAATTATATATAAATGTATATGTATTTTTGTCTAAGCAAACAAATTATATATAAATGTATATGTAGTTTAAGTAATAACTTGATAAACAATTAAAATAAAATCTTTCGGACAAATAATGGTGAAAATCGTTGAATTCAAAAATAACCTCAGTGTTCTGAGTCTTCATTTAGTAAGTTCACCAAGGTTTGTACACAGTAACAAGTAAAAAAAACCACATTGCTATTTGATTAATATTGTCTAATCATAAGCAGCTGTGTTTGAACAATTTATATACTAATTTTCAAGTAATTCTATTTTCATAACAGAAATGTAAATCATTTTTTACCATTAATTTGTATTTTATTTAATTACAATGTAAACTTTAATATTTATTTATATCCATTGTTCTTTACAACTTTTTAATTGATGTAAATGTCGTTAAACAGTAGGTATCCTATCATTTCAAAAAGCTGTTTCGACCTAAAGGTATATTTAATAACTTAAAAATAATATATTAATAAAATATAGATACAAGCCCTCATCTACTATACTGTGACATATATATGTGACATATATATGTAACATCGAATATTCCATAGTTTTTAATAAGTACTGTAAAACTGCAAGTACCTTGCATTTCCATAGCCTAATTTATAAATCGAAAACAATCTTATAATAAAACATATATATAACACCATTAATCTATACCGTGATATCGGTATGAAGAGTGTCCATAGGAAGTGCTGTTCTAAATATTCAATATCTGTTAGTAAGCAATCTTATCTATAGTAAGAGCAATGTATTTATATCGAGTATGATATCGTACAAGAATGTAATCAGTAAGATGATATCAGTAGACAATGTATATATCTATAAGATGTATGCATCTCTCAGCAATCTTATCTATAATAAGTATGATATCGACAAGCGATGTATCTATTAAAAGTATGACATTGCTATCTATAACAAGTATGATATCAATAGACCCAGCATCCATTAAAAAGTATGATATTCAATCAACAAGATGTCTAATAAGTATGTTATCGACAAGCGATGTATCTATAAAAATTATGACATTGCTATCTATAAGAAGTATATCAGTAGATCAGGCATCCATTAAAAGTATGATATTCAATCAACAATCTGTCTAATAAGTATGGTATCAATATCTATAAAAAATTCCATGTCAACAGACAATCTATCTATAAATAAGCATGGTATCAGTAAACATAATATCTATAAATCATATATCTATACATAATGAATATATAAAGAGCATGATATCCATAAGCAATGCATCTATAAGAAGTAAGATTCATTCAGCAATATATCCATAATATGTATGAAGGTATGATATCAATAACCTATGTATCTATATGAAGTATGATATCAGTAGAGTGTATATAGCCAATCAATGTATATATATAATGTATATACCTGTATATAAAAGTATCTAAACAAACTTATTAATAGGTAATGTATCCTTTAGAAGTATATATGCAATTCATGATCTTTATGATCTTGGAATAATTCCGCATTAAGTGTAATATTTACCAAAGCAAACATGAAAAACTCACCCATGAAATGAATGCATTTTAGAATTTCAACCTGATTAAATCCAGAATTGTTTAATCCAATAAATACACAATCTTAATTAATGCATTTAGAGAGCCACTGTCTTGCATAAAGTCTCACTTAGTTCTCATGTGGTAATTAGGGGCACAGTAGGTAGGACATAATCCTAACTGTAATTGCAGGTCAGTGATCCTTAAAAGTCTCACTTAGTTCTAAATATATAGACCATATACCCAGAGTAGTTTCTTTAGAGATCAGTAATAACTGCACAATAATACTGTTGCAACTGTAGCATAATCCATCGGCACAGGCACGTAGTCATAAATTGACCCATATATTAGTTCAGTACTGTCAAATCCATTTAGAGTGTAGATCACTGCTTGAGGACCCATCCAACATCGTCGTGGAGGCCAAATTTGTATCGTGAGCCGGTGGCCTTCGACTTCCCATAAACGGACCCGTTAAAATACCACGCTCCTTCGATGTCTTTAAGGGCCATAAGACGGGTAATGCGTTCAGCATTGGCCTTGGTGACATCATCGACTAGTCTGGTACCAGCGGCTTTGAAGGTTGATCGTAACCTCATCACTTTGGTCTTCTCACTGTTGTTAAGAAGTTTGACCAGGACTGGTTTAGGTTGTCCGACTTTGCCCGGTATCCGGTGGATTGCCACTATTTTTGAGGGGTTGATGGTGGCACCTTTTTCATCTACCATTGCGCATATTTTAGAAGTTAACGTTTCTTCTGTTTCTGGTGTAACTTCTGGCACATTCATGAATTTTATATTGTTCTTTCTTGAGTATTGCTCGTTATAGTTAGCTCTATCCTCTGCATACTTTGATCTTTTTTCACTTGATTCAATAGTTTTCTTGAAGTCATGCATGAGTGATTTTTGTGCGACAAGGTCTTTTATTAGGTGCGCATTTTCTTTTTCGAGAGAGTCCAATCTGTTTGTAAGATCTTTTGTCTTAGCCTCTACTTTTGTAGCAATAGTGAATTCCATATTCTTGTTAAAATCGTCTTGAATTTCTTTCACTGCTTTTGTAACGAAAGCCTCGATATCTTCCTTCTTCATCAGAGAATTGAGAGTTTCCTTGACTTCCTTCAACTCTTCTGCAATATCGTCCAATGTGTGGGTAATGAGCGACATACTGGTATGCGCTGCACTTGTATTACTCAGTGCTACATCTATGAGAGGTTGCTTCTTAGTGCTGCTGGACATAGCCTTGCCTAAGGCACTTGTGTCAGCTTTCACATGACAAATATCTTATCTACAGTAACATGGACATGCATGTTTGAATAAAAAAGTCCGTTTTAAAATAAAGGATTTAACAATGTGTTAATTAAACCACTCATAATTAAACCACTCATTAGCCATTCTGCGTTGAGCGAGCGAAGCGAGCGAAAAAAATAAAATACTGAGGGCGTGCAACGAAATTGTTTTATATTTTATCTACAGTAACATGGACATACATGTATGAATAAAAACAAGTCCGTTTTGAAATAAAAGGATTTAAAAATGTGGTAATTAGCCATTATGCGTCGAGCGAGCGAAGCGAGCGAGAACATTTTTTATACTGAGGGCGTGCATATTTTTTTTTCGATATTTTATCTACAGTAACATCGACATACATGTATGAATAAAAAGTCCGATTTCAAATAAAAATATTTAACAATGTGTTAATTAAAGCACTCATTAGCCATTATGCAGCGAGCGAGCGAAGCGAGCGAATTTTTTTTTTTACTGAGAGCGTGCAACGAAATTGTTTGATATTTTATCTACAGTAACATGGACATACATGAATTATCCGGATTTTTTAGGTGCCCCCCCCCCCCCCCCCCCCCCCCCCCCCCCCGGATCCTCTAGTGAGATTTGAACCAACGATTTTCTGTTTTGACCTATGTCAGGTTTTATTCGCGTATGACCAGGGTAGTACTATGATGAAATAGTTTATACTATAGTTTATTTGATCTCGCTGGCGAAACAAACGATTGCATCTTAGGCTAATCACTGTCGAGAGGTCATTCCTGATGGAATCCATTGCCGTGGGGGTGAGAAGAGCCAATGACGGTTCCAAGTGTCTTGCCTCAGAATACAATCTCCAGGGGGCTCTGACCCACAAACTCTACATCATAAAGCGAGCACATTACTATTGCACCACTGCGGCTTCACTAGTACATCTATGATGAAATATGGTATCTTGCCCTAAAACTTTTACAAAAATGATCAAACATTTTTAGAGCCATTATTTTGATAATATGCCTGACATAGTTGTGGAAAATGGTTTTCTGCGTTCTCTTGACGGTACAGTAGTAGACCATGTTTCGTTGATGAATGACTAAATATTGACTTTAGTTGAATTTGAAACATGTTATTTTCCCCCAAAATGTACCTGTAGGGTCGCATACACGGAGAATGGTGGCAACATCTTGTGTCCGTACGCTCAATCCATTTGCCAGGCACCGTTGTCGCATGATCCTGTATCCATGAAAGCGTCCAGAATGTTCTATCTCGTTCAAAACAAAAGCAATGACAGGTCGTATGTCACTGTATACCCTTCGTCTTAAGTTTAAAGTCCTCAATATTCTATGTAAATGCCGCAAACTTATTGAAATACCATGATTTTCTCTCATAACAACTACAATATCTTCATACATAAGCCCCTCGTGGAAATATCTTGAGACAAGATCATCCCTAGCTTCCTCCATTCCTATCCAAGTCGCGATTTCTAGTGAATTTTGTCAGCACTCCTGATTGGTTAATTAAGTCGTGGCCACGAGATAAATAAGTATTAAGTCGTGGCCACGAGATAATAAGTCGTGGCCACGAGATAATAAGTCGTGGCCACGATATAATTAAGTCGTGGCCACGAGATAAATAAATCGTGGCCACGACATAATAACTCGTGGCCACGACATAATAAGTCGTGGCCACGACTTAATAACTCGTGGCCACGAGATAAATTATTTTTTTCACATGTCACGTTTATGCCACCGTATAACCCTGATCTACTTTTAAAATATAAAAAATATGCTAAGTACAACCTATTTAAACATATATACTGAAAGGAAAAAGAAACGCAGGGTGCGTATACCCGCTATATATTGCATATACTGCACACTTAATTCCATATATATTCCAAGGAAATCCCAAGACATTTTGTAAAAAACAAAGTGCAGTTAGTTAGAGAAAGGACACATCTGTGATGTTGTAGACGTTTTAATCACAGTACACGTTGTAACAAGAAATTCATAAATGCTGAAATTCCCCTTTGAAAAATTGAGCCAGTTCAGTACTGTATTTAATGTTAAGTGATTGCAACATTTAAAGCCTAAGTTTGCTCAACTGCTTGAGCCAAATGCGCATTCTGACGATAATGAAACTTTAAAGGGGTAACCATTGGTGTTTTCAGTGCTGTTTAAACCTTTTTCTAAAAGGACAGGCCTAATGCCGCCCTGTACCCTTCGATTAGCAGTAGCATATTAAACATACAATATATAGCGGAAATACGCACCCTGCGTTTCTTTTTCCTTTCAGTATACCAACCGGAATGTGAGAGTACAAATGGATGGATGTTTAGCACTACATATCGTTTACCTCTTTGTCAAGGTCGTCCGTGAATAGGTGAAGTTGACATACTTATATCACAAACGTAGACATATTTACAGACACGTTGTTTTTTTACTTATACTGCCCTTACGTCGTGGCCCACTCTGAATCAAACGTCAAGGTCGTTTTTGTGCATTGACGGTTATAAAAGCCATGCCAGACAAGATTCGCATAAAGATCCTACGGTAACATAGCTGTCAACTTGTTTGCTAAAGGTCACATGAATTTATATATCGGTAGCTAGCCCTGCAGATCCCTGGCATAAATTCATAAATAAAACGGTTATTACTTACTATTCTACCGGCTGACAAGGTAAGTCTGACTTAAATATTTTCTAAAAACAATTTCTGCTGAATTGATTAGCATTTTAACTTCTTTCATTGTACTTTTTGAGTCATTTGCTTTGTTGTAAAAGATCTCAACATTTAAAAAAAAAATCTATAAAACTTCAATACAAAAATAAACTTCTGGTCTGTTTTATTAATTAAGTGAATAATCGATGCATTTATCTCAATCGTTAATGCGTTAATCGTAAAATTAACCTGAGCTATAGCGTAAAAATAATGGATAGATATTCTTGTTAAGGACACTGCCTTTTATTATCCTTTTGCGTGCTCAGCATTTTCTTATTGATTTGTTCGTTGTTATTTTAAACTTGTTATGGCAAGGGATGCAAAATAAAAACACTGAAAGAACATATATATATATATATAGTTTACATTTTGAAATAAGTCAGCATAACAATGCAACATAAAGGCGGTTCAAAACGTTTGTTTACCGTTTACAGGATATGTTTTGTAGGGACTGTAGGCGATCTATATCAATCCAACTACACATGTAAATCATCATGATGCGCATCTGTTTAAAATGTTTTAATATGCATATGCATTAAATTAATCCGCATGTTATTTTCTGTTTTTGGAAAAAAAATCTGAAAAAATCGACGAAACGTCTGTTGCTGATTTTTTGTTGCTTACTTATAACAATTTAAATGCCGTTTATATTGTTTACAGTTGTACCTATAATTCATATAAAGTGTTCTTCGATCACAAAAAAATTCTTCATGAGAAATCTAGCCTAGCCGTCCAGTACTATTTCAATTACAATAATTAAATCGTTCGGATCACGGGGTATATTATATATTCCGTGATGAATTATAGAAATGTCCCAGTTTGAGAAAATCGATAACATATCCCTTCCTCTACTGTGCAATCTCGCCTAGTGCGCAAGATAGCTCAGTAGCCAAATGTTATGAACTAAACGATATACGTCACGATATTACGTCACGAATTGACGTCATGATATTATTCCGCGCTGTCGCCAAAGGAGTGATAGAAGAAGGAATACTTGTGTCAAAAGACGATTGGAAAGAAATTCATCACAAAATATATATTATATAGTTTAATTAACATTTTTGTCGTGATACGGAAAATAATTCACTCGTGAGAAATATTCTTGCGATATAGAAACTCGTGCGAAAACGCACTCGTTTCTATATCGCATGAATCTTTCTCACTCGGGAATTATTTCCCGTATCACTTCAACAATGTTAATTAAACTCTATATAGTTTAGTGCATATTTGAATATGAATATAAACTGAAATTTATTATGATAGATTGACACCTGTAGATTTCTTCCAGACCTTTTAATAATACAATGAAATGACATAATACACGGTGGGGAATCAAGGGCACCATAACGCTATTGTTATGCGTTAAAATTGTCACCGTGGATTTTCCGTTACTGTGCCCAGCGCAGAAATTGTCGTCAAAAGGTGAGTGTGAATTTTTTTTTTATCAAGACGTTTTATGTCCAATTCTCCAAAATCGGGGTATGTCATTCTGGACAAATATGTCCAACCTTTATTTTGAAAACAAAATAATTGAAAATATGCCAAAATCTAATCGTGTAGAGCGTTTGGACTTTGCAAAAGTTCATTGTTGATTTGTCAAAAAATCAGAATTACAACGATCTGCAGGTCTACGCTAATATTTGACTTTCATACATCTGTGTAATGGACAGACGTATGCTCTGGTACAAACAAACTGAATAGTATATGAAATATAAAATGCTATAAACCCATTTTTTGAAACGGCGTGGTGCCCAGGTCGAGACTATGGTGCCCAGGTCGCGACATGGTGCCCAGTGCAAGTAACTTTAAAAGAAAAAAAAACGGTCACATTTAATCAAATATACACAGGTATCCACTAAATAAGTACTTGATACCTTGATCGTTTTTTTTTCTTTTAAAGTTACTTACACTGGGCACCATGTCGCGACCTGGGCACCATAGTCTCGACCTGGGCACCACTACGTTTCAAAAAATAGGTTTATAGCATTTTATTTGGCATATAATATTCAGTTTTTCGTACCAGAGCAACCGTCTGTCCAATACACAGTTGTATGAAGGTCAAATATTAGCGTAGACCTGCAGATCGTTGAAGAATGGTCACAAAATTCTGATTTTGACAAATCAACAATGAACTCTTGCAAAGTCCAAACGCTCTACACGATTAGATTTTGGCATTTTTTCAATTATTTTGCTTTCAAAATAAAGGTTGGACATATTTGTCCGGAATGACATTCCCCGATTTTGGGGAATTGGAAATAAAACGTCTTGATAAAAAAAAGTAATTTCACACTCATCTTTTGACGACAATTTCTGCGCTGGGCACAGTAACGGAAAATGCACGGTGACAATTGCAACGCATAACAATAGCGTTATGGTGCCCTTGATTCCCCACCGTGTAATATTCTGTTAATGCGCATCATTTTCAGAGTTGTTTATTTGAGTCAAATTAAAAAACATCTGCTATAAATATCAATTTTGCAGGTGCGTGTTCATACTTCGGTATAGCGTGTTTATACTTCGTTATTCCGTTATAGCGTGTGCATACTCCGTTGTAGCGTGTTCATTCTTATTATAGCGCGTTCATACGCCGGTATAGCGTGTTCATACGCCGTTATAGCGTGTTCATACGCCGGTATAGCGTGTTCATACTCCGTTATAGCGTGTTCATATTCCGTTATAGCGTGTTCATACTCCGTTATAGCGTGTTCATACTTCGTTATAGCGTGTTCATACGCCGGTATAGCGTGTTTATACTCCGTTGTAGCGTGTTCATACTTCGTTATAGCGTGTTCATACTCCGTTATAGTGTGTTCATACTTCGTTATAGCGTGTTCATACTCCGTTATATTGTGTTCATACGCCGGTATAGCGTGTTCATACGCCGGTATAAGAACTGATCTATGACAACAACTGTCACTCTGAAGTTGGTCATCCAAAACAATCTGGTGTCTGAACTTATCAGTTGTTGTTTGATATAAAATGGTAAAAAATAGACGAAAATCCCACGAATCCACTTATCCTCCCAACTTCCATTTTCTTTCACTTTCTGCACTTGGCTTTTGTCTCGCTACATAAGCATTGAAGTAAAAGGCGGAAACCGCATCCTTCATATAATCATCATGTGTAGATCCAGAACGTCAAATTATTGAAAAAATAAAATAAAATAATAATTATAAAAAATCTAACACGAGGGCCATGCAACGTTTTCATAAATTGTTCGACTTAGTTACAAGTTACGCATGTTCAGGCTCGCTCCCGCGATATCTGTATTATTTAATTACGTTCAACATGTATCAGCAATACATGAGCAAAGATAGTGATTGATTGTTTACAGGTTACCCGAGTGCCTGATGAATACTGTTGAGTACTTATTAAACTATAGTACTACAGAGACAACCAAGCGATCGTCGACAATAAGAAGCTTCTTTATTAAAACTATAATGAAAGGAAAAAGAAATGCACGACGGGAATTTATGTGTATGTACAATATGCTGCTGTTAGTCGAACACAGCAAATAGTATTCCTGCAAAGTTTCATTAATGACAGAGTACGCGTTTGGCGCAAACTTAGGAATGCAAATTTTGCAAACTCTTGACGTTAAATACAGTACTGAACTTGATCAATTTTTCAACATTTATGAATTTCTTGTTACAACGTGTACTGTGATTAAAACGTCGACAACATCACAGTTGTGTCCTTTCTCTAATTAGCTGCATCCTTTTTTTTACAAAACATCTTGGGATTTCCTTGGAAAATATATGGAATTAAGTGCAGTATATACAATATATAGCAGAAATTCCTGTCGTGCGTTTCTTTTTCCTTTCAGTATAGATTAAGATCATAGATAAGAGGATACACTTTTTTGCGGCAGATTGTCAAGTACCTAAATAAATTTGGGGGTTGTAAATCATTAAAGGTGCGTTTATATATTAATAACAAACAAACTTCGTACAACAAAATTACTTGAAACCGCTCATGTGATACAAACTAGTTTACGTAGTATCTTATCCATGGTATATCTATTGTGTCATTATCTTAAGACGATAATGCACTCGACATATGTTAATCCTAGTTATTCGTAAAGAAGCATTAAGTAATTCGTTATTAACTAGAACTGTTTCCTTGAAGGCAGCATGTAAAATGGGACACGCCTTTTTGAAGAATTTTAAACAGTTATGTCAGTGCTTACTATAGATCATCTACTTTTGACTTAGTTTTAAAAATTACATAATTTAGGTCACAACATAATACCTTTATCGGAGAAAGTAGATGATTAGGTCACATAACTTTAGAAGTCACCACTGATCTATTTTTTTCATTTTAATTTCGAAAGAAACGCAAGGCACGATGAATAATGTGACACGAAATGCCATTATGTTTAGGTTGTTATTGCGTTTTATTACCCTGAAATTTTAATCTTAAGGTCATGTATGCCAAGTTTAAGTTTTGATTCTCAAAAACTAAAGAGTAGGTTGAAGTAACGTAAATTTTGACATCAATTTCAAATATAGGTGACATAGTTTACTTAAACAAAATAATGTAATCAACAAAATAATAAAAAGTAGATCACATGACCTTATTTTGAGGAAAGTATGACATGATTTAATCTTGAGGTCACAGAGCTACTTTTGAAAATAAACTCGTGTATCTTCATTGTCGGATCATTTTGACCTTTCGTGGCACTGACTTTAAAATGTCAAGGTCATACGAACCTTTTTATTTAAATTGGACACACAGATCATGCAGGTCGAGTTTTAAGTTTCTATCTTCAAAAAGGAAGAAGTCGGTAATCATGTCCTACTTGTAGTTAAATCAGTTTTAAATGTAACTCATATTGTTCACGTTTTAAGTTTATATAGATAGATAGATAGATAGATCTTTATTTTCAATTTCCAATAGGCTTAAAAGCCCATGAGGATACAAAATACAATTACAAAGCATGGCAACAGTATAGTTATTACAAACAATACATGTCCACATATGCAGTTTATCTTAACTGAGCTGATACAATGAGAAGGCGTTTACATAACACTTCCTTGCATAAATAAATTACAATTCATCACAATTTCCTTAACACATATATTACATACATTATATTTAGAAATAGCTAATTTCTGTATAGTGTTTCGTTTCGTAACTTAAATGCTTTTAAAACAAAGGTACACAGTTTGCGAATATATATCTTATTTTGTGAGTTTAGTAATTCCAGAAACTTGATCATATTTGGTCTCTTATAAAAATATTTAGGAATATATTGCTTCCTTAACATTATGTATGTTTGGTATTCCAACACAAAATGGAATTCATCTTCAAGTTTATTACAAAATACACATATTCTATCGTTTACAGGAATTATATTTGGTTTAACCCACCTACCGGCTTCAATTTGCAGTCTATGAGATGACACCCGTAATTTAGTTAGTGCTTGACACATTTTGAAAACATTTATATTATCTAGATATTATTGAAACTGAAACTTTGCAATCTTTATATAAAAAACTGCTCTAGTGGAATTTTCTAATCGACTATGCCAATTCTGAACAAAATTGTCATTTAACCTTTGCTTTAATATTGCAAGAAAAATATTATCGTTACCAACACTTTGTTGTAACCATGCATCATAAAACCCAAGCGAGGACAATAAGTGTTTCAACTGGGAAACCCAGTTTATTTTCTGCGGATATGTTTCACAGTCATTAAGCAGCATGTTATAAACAATTTTCACGTATTTACGATCATGTACACTCATGATTTTTAACCAATATTTAATTATTATAAAATATCTTCTTGTAATAAATGACGTTCTGCCAAGTTCACCATATATGAAACCTTTTTGAGTTGTCTTCTTAACACCCAAAATGTGTTTACAAAACTGTAAATGCACTCGTTCAATTGATATAGCTTGCATAAATCCCCACACTTCACATCCATAGTTTAAAATTTGAGTTATCAATTTATCAAACAGATTTAATTTATGCTTTGGGGATATAAATGTAAACTTGTTTAAATATCTTTTCATTTTGAAAATGGCTTTTTGCGCTTGACCAGCAAGAGTAGTTTGTGCTTCTGCTGAAGACCCTCCAGTAGAAAAGACTATACCTAAATATTTGAACTTACTAACTATATCTAATGGAGCACCATCACCATTTACTTTCAATCTCCAATCTTTACAATAGCTAGATAGTATATTAAGTCCATTTTGTAACTCTGCTGCAGTGTTAGCAAACAAAACTATATCACTTGCATATAACAGCATAAACATCTTAAACATATTAATATCTAAACCTTCAAAGCCACTATGTATGAATGCATCTTCTATATCATTTAAATACATAGAAAACAACAATGGAGATAAGCACTCCCCTTGCCGAACGCCAAGTACACAGTAAAATTCATCGCTCAATTGGTTACAGTATTTAACTTTAGACTTAACACATGAGTACATTGATTTAATGATATCAAGAATCTTTCCCCGAAGACCGAACTTTGTTAATTTATACCATAAATTATCACGCACAACATAGTCAAAAGCTTTAGTAAAATCAACAAATGCACAATACAATTTCTTTCCTTGATTTAAAATATGTGTAATTAAACCACTTAAAACAAATATATTATCAACAGTACTCATGTGCGATCTAAATCCAGCTTGTGCTTCAATTAGAACGCTGTATGTTTCTGCCCACTCCGATAATCTATTGTTTAGTGTACGTGTAAATAATTTGCCCAAACAGCTTAATAAAGTAATACCACGGTAATTTTCTACATCATTAATATTGCCCTTTTTGTGAAGAGGTATAACATACCCTTTTGACCAGACTTCTGGAAAATACCCAACCTCAAACACTTTATTAAACATTTTACAAATAACTGGTGATAAAATAGTTTTACCATGAAGGAACATTTCATTTAATAACATATCAGGTCCAGACGATCGATTTGAATTCAGTTGTTTAATTGATTTTATAATCTCATCCTCAGTAAAATTCACATTCAACTCTTCAAACATTATGTTAAATTCATTCTTTTCGTACCGTTCATTAAAATATACAACATATTCATCTGGAACAAAGAACTCGTTATTTGGACTATTAATAGCTTTAAAATATTGTCCAAAAGAAGCCAATGGTATATATGTTGGCTTAAGTCCCGAAGCTTCTTTTAACATATTCCAATATAATTTTGCATTTTTATATCTTGCATTTACAAAAGCAGCTGTTTTCACTCGATCATAATTATTTTGTATATATATACAAAACAGTGTAAAGTGTCAAATAAATTGACCTAGATATGTGGTCAGTGACCACATATTATTCTGTCTTCTTGAAGCTATTAACTGCAAGACGGCATGTTTCACCTTAGATTATATGACCTTGAAATGAAATGTAATTAATAAGGACAAAAACGTCAACATTTAGGTGTAAAAGAATTTAGTGTTAAACTTCAGACTTGTGACCCAAATAGATTTTATTTCGTTTTACACGCCAGTGATTATCACCAAAATAAACGCATCGGTGTGCGTGCGTGCGTGAGTATGTGATGCTAAGGATGAAAGTACCTTCGCCCTAATAGCCACCAAAGAATCCCGGAACAGCTGGGCACAACGGAGTGTGGACTATGGTTAACAATAAGGAGACACCTTCAATATTGCAATAGAATAGAGACCTTAACATATTTCAGATGACGAATACGTCGTGCAAGTACAATACCTGTTTGGCGATATATGTTTTGATGGTGACCTTAGTGGTAGTGTCAACAAAGCAGCTACAGAAAAAACTGCCTCCACCCATTGGCAATGCAATAGCAGAAGTATCAACTGAAACGGTAAAGCAGACCAGATAACATGACTGTTTTATGTTTCTGGTGTCGCATACTTTGCTTCTATGTTCTGTGAATGCTACATTTCCTGTTCCACGTTTATACCTACTCTGTTCTGTGAGTGCTACATTTCCTATTCTGTGAGTGCTACATTTTCTGTTCCACGTTTATACCTACTCTGTTCTGTAAATGCTACATTTCCTGTTCCACTTTATACCTACTATGTTCTGTGAGTGCTACATTTCCTGTTCCACGTTTATATCTACTCTGTTCTGCGAGTGCTACATTTCCTGTTCCAAGTTTATACCTACTCTGTTCTGTAAATGCTACATTTCCTGTTCCACTTTTATACCTACTCTGTTCTGTGAATGCTAGATTTCCTGTTCCACGTTTATACCTACTCTGTTCTGTGAATGCTACATGTCCTGTTCCACGTTTATACCTACACTGTTTTACCTGTTGCACGTTTATACCTACTTTGTTCTGTGAATGCTACATGTTCTGTTCCACATTTATATCTACTCTGTTCTGTGAATGCTACATTTCCTGTTCCACGTTTATACCTACTCTGTTCTCTAAATGCTACATTTTCTGTTCCACTTTTATACATACTCTGTTCTGTGAATGCTACATTTCCTGTTCCACTTTATACCTACTTTGTTCTGTGAATGCTACATTTCCTGTTCCACGTTTATACCTACTCTGTTTTTCCTGTTCCACGTTTATACCTACTTTGTTCTGTGAATGCTACATTTCCTGTTCCACTTTTATACCTACTCTGTTCTGTGAATGCTACATTTCCTGTTCCACGTTTATACCTACTTTGTTCTGTGAATGCTACATTTCCTGTTCCACATTATACCTACCCTGTTCTGTGAATGCTACATTTCCTGTTCCACGTTTATACCTACTCTGTTTTTCCTGTTCCACGTTTATACCTACTTTGTTCTGTGAATGCTACATTTCCTGTTCCACTTTTATACCTACTCTGTTCTGTGAATGCTACATTTCCTGTTCCACGTTTATACCTACTTTGTTCTGTGAATGATACATTTCCTGTTCCACTTTTATACCTACTCTGTTCTGTGAATGATACATTTCCTGTTCCACGTTTATACCTACTTTGTTCTGTGAATGCTACATTTCCTGTTCCACTTTTGTACCTACTCTGTTCTGTGAATGCTACATTTCCTGTTTTACGTTTATACCTATTCTGTTCTCTGAATGCTACATTTCCTGTTCCACGTTTATACCTACTCTGTTCTCTGAATGCTACATTTCCTGTTCCATGTTTATACATACTTTGTTCTCTGAATACTACATTTCCTGTTCCACGTTCATACCTACTTTGTTCTCTGAATGCTGCATTTCCTGTTCCACGTTTATACCTATTCTGTTCTCTGAATGCTACATTTCCTGTTCCACTTTTATAACTACTCCGTTCTGTGAATGCTACATTTCCTGTTCCACTTTATACCTACTCTGTTCTGTGAATGCTACATTTCCTGTTCCACGTTTATATCTACTCTTTTCTGTGAACGCTACATTTATTGTTCCACTTTTATACCTACTCTGTTCTGTGAATGCTACATTTCCTGTTCCACTTTTATATCTACTTTGTTCTGTGAATGCTACATTTCCTGTTCCACTTTTATACCTACTCTGTTCTGTGAATGCTACATTTCCTGTTCCACGTTTATGCCTATTCTGTTCTCTGAATGCTACAGTTCCTGTTACACGTTTATACCTACTCTGTTCTGTGAATGCTACATTTCCTGTTCCACGTTTATACCTACTTTGTTCTCTGAATGCTACATTTCCTGTTCCACGTTTATACCTACTTTGTTACCTGAATGCTACATTTCCTGTTCCACGTTTATACATACTTTGTTACCTGAATGCTACATTTCCTGTTCCACGTTTATATCTACTCTTTTCTGTGAATGCTACATTTCCTGTTCCACTTTTATACATACATTGTTCTCTGAATGCTACATTTCCTGTTCCACGTTTATACCTATTCTGTTCTCTGAATGCTACATTTCCTGTTCCACTTTTATAACTACTCCATTCTGTGAATGCTACATTTCCTGTTCCACTTTATACCTACTCTGTTCTGTGAATGCTACATTTCCTGTTCCACGTTTATATCTACTCTTTTCTGTGAATGCTACATTTCCTGTTCCACTTTTATACCTACTCTGTTCTGTGAATGCTATATTTCCTGTTCCACGTTTATACCTACTCTGTTCTGTGAATGCTACATTTCCTGTACCACTTTTATACATACTCTTTTCTGTGAATGCTACATTTCCTGTTCAACTTTTATACCTACTTTGTTCTGTGAATGCTACAATTCCTGTTCCACTTTTATACCTACTCTGTTCTGTGAATGCTACATTTCCTGTTCCACTTTTATACCTACTCTGTTCTTTGAGTGCTACATTTCCTATTCTGTGAGTGCTACATTTCCTGTTCCACGTCTATACCTACTTTGTTCTGTAAATGCTACATTTCCTGTTCCACCTTATACCTATTCTGTTCTCTGAATGCTACATTTCCTGTTCCACGTTTATACCTACTTTGTTCTCTGAATGCTACATTTCCTGTTCCACGTTTATACCTACTCTGTTCTGTGAATGCTACGTTTCCTGTTCCACTTTCAAACCTACTCTGTTCTGTGAATGCTACATTACCTGTTCCACGTTTATACCTACTCTGTTCTGTGAATGCTACATTTCTTGTTCAACCTTTATACCTACTCTGTTCTGTGAAAGCTACATTTCGTGTTCCACTTTTATACCTACTCTGTTCTGTGAATGCTTCATTTCCTGTTCAACTTTTATACCTACTCTGTTCTGTGATTGCTACATTTCCTGTTCCACTTTTAAACCTACTTTCCTTATTAGTATACGTATTTGGCAAGCGTGTGTTGAGCAGGAACTTAATTTTCGACAGTAATTATTAGTGATAACTATCTATCCATTTTCCATTAATGGAATATCAACCCTGCTGAGGTTATAAATATGTTTAGTTTGTGAGAGACATGTGTTTGCTTTAGGAATTTTAATTTGCCGAATTGTGACCCGTAATAAATAGTTCCTGAAATATATGCTATAATAAATACTTATTCTAATAATTTTGTTTTCTTAAATCATTTGGGAAAAAATGAGATATTCTAGCTTTTGAAACAGATATACGACTAGGTACAAATAATCACAGCATAAACAATCAAATTATATTTTTGTAATCACCATGATCACTGTCGTGCATATTGGACAAATAACGGTAAAACTATAATTTGAGAACATTTTCAAACGAGGATTTTGAATTCGCAGATCAGGTTGAAATGTGAGGACTCATTTTTTAAAGTCTATATAAGTATTTGTGTTGTCACTTTTTCAATATACCTTTTGCTTTTCCAGAATAGTTGATGCATATCTTGTACAATTTCACAATAGTTACCACGAGTGGAAGACCATGTTTATGTAAAAGACGCCAAGATGAAAAACAAGACGTACAAAGATTTCTACTTTGTTTCGGAAACAAAAGCTCTGAAAATCGTTCGAAAAAAAGGGAGATATATTGAAACGATGTGACATTATTAAACGGAAGTAAGACCTTTATATACATCTTATTATTGTTTGAAACAAATATTCAGAGTTCATCAGTGGAGTGTGCATGATGGTTATTTATCACATAACGTCCCCTGTTAGCAGTGTCGAACAACCATTTAATATTCTATTGTGTATTTCTATCTTTTAAAAATAATGCACGTTATACAAAACATTGTTGTTGGTTTGTTAAAAAGTTGGCGTAAACTGCTATTTTGTAAAGAGGTAAAACACGAACTCTTTTATACGCAACGTTATGTGGGAGAGCGACGTTACGACGTCACATATTTTATGACGTTTTGGCGCTAAAGTGTGTCTGACGTCGTGGCGGTTCTATGTCCATCTGAATTTTTTTTTACTAATTTGATTGCAATGTTATGTGATAAAAAGGATCTTAAACTCGTTCCCATTCCACATTAAGATTTATGAAACGACTTACGAATTATTTTTAATTTTAACTCGCCAAAAGGCTCGTTAAAATTAAAATAATTCATAAGTCGTTTCATAAATCTTATATGAAATGGGAACTCGTTTAAGATCCTCTATATATTATATAATCCTAGATATGGAGTGTTTTATTTGGCATAATTTGTTTGGTTATGGCACATTAGTACAATTATATTTTCATTTTGCTTAAGGCTTCTAACGGTATAAGTAAAAAAATATATTTTCCACTAATATTTCTAGAAATATTTTCGTTTTCGTATAACAGTTTATATGTACCTAGGGTTAGGGTTAGGGTTAGGGTTAGATGTCAGTTATAAACCTAACGTAAAACATAATAGTTGAATTCGTGATGCAATTTCTCAGTACAAATATAAAGCTACATGTTTTACACCTCGTCGTATTACACAAGGTGAGTGGTCACCTGTAAAATGTGTATTCGGAGTTGTTTTTACTGATTTGTAGTACTAGTGATGATAAACTTAACTGATTAAATAACACATTGTTATTTAGAGATGCTGACAAAGACACACTTTTAAACATGGTTGTTGTCTCTGAAGACGAAATGAATGAATTCATCAGGCTTTGTTTACAAGCCCAGAAACACCCCAAATACAATATTGATGATGCAATCTCTTTAAAGAAGAGGCGTTCAATCATATTTCCAGGTGAGATTCCATACATTTATTATAAACTCTGACACTATATAATATTGTTTATTGTTTTAAGCCAAATCTGGCCCATGAACATGATGTTTACATAAAATATATAGAGAATAATAAATGGATTTTCATATCACACCCTATATCAGGCCTGAAACGCAATATCAGCCCGAGAGCGAAAGCTCGAGGGCCTGATATGGATCGAGGGCCTGATATAGGGTGTGATATGAAAATAGACATTTTTTATTCTATTTATCATACACTTCAGCAGTGACTTTGTTGAACTGTCAAATTTAACTAATTTACTACGCATACAATAATATTATTAATAAATGTAATCCCATTTTGATGTGTTCATGCACGTTGGTCGCGTAAACTTGTGTAGATCTACACGACATTTCTTTTCGAAATTTGATTTAAAATGAATGCCATTGACTTTGAAATTGTCTAATTCAGAAAATGAATAGTCTAAAGTGGTTATTTTATTCCCGGATGAGTTTATTATAAAGTTGTTAAAATATCTTTATGGTCCGTGTATTATGCCTTATTTCTTCCTTTATTTTACTTTTATCTATCTATCATCTATTTTATTTCATCTTCTTTGCATTACTAGTAAAGTCATTTCCGTAGAGTTATAGTCAAAGATGACAACTCAACGTACACATGTAGATGTATCGTCAATAATCTGGCGCGAAAACAGGATGACAAACAGACGACAATTGAGAAGGAGTGACACATCATATACAATCGTAAATAATCGGTAATTTCCGTATCTCTCCGCTGAAAGAACCATAAATAACATTCGGTTATTTCCGTAATAAGGTTCGTTTCTCCGTCGTTAGCCTAATATTATATGGTTATAAATAGACTCGGGAATTCCAAATTGATATGAACATTTTTAACCCTTTATTTCATGGCTTTATTGCCCGGGTTTATTGCCCGGCAACGAAATCCTGATGGATATGACTAGCTAGGTCTGTGGCGTATCGTATATTCAAAAACGAAGTATTTATTGGGAAGTATGTGATAAACAAATATATTACATATTTGTCTATGATTTTTATAGGAAATACTGGCAATAGAAAAGCTATATCTGCTCGTTTGATCTAGTACTGCAAAATATCCCCCAGTGGGAGTTATTTCGCAGTACGGAACATTGCTCGGCCGTTTCCGTCAGTGGCGGGAACGCCAAATGACGTTCCGATTGTTTTACGGACGTTGTCGTCAGATTCCGCCACTAGGGAATACCGATTACGGAAATAAACGAAGAGTTTCGGTTCCACTTGTTTTGTTTGTATGACTTAACGTTGTCTTGGCGTTCTCGTGCAAACTGGTGTAAAAAGGCGTGAATCATTAGAAATATTAATAAAATATCATTTTAAATTATGTAATATATAGTTTAATAACCAGTGTTTTTGAGATACTGAAATATCTCTCTCGGTAGAGAAAAGGTTCCTGATGCTCCGCACTCGTAACGTTCTTATATCGGGGCCATTTCTCTCCCTCGGGAGATATTTCCCGTATCTCAAAAACACTGGTTAAAACTCTATATAATGTTAGATGGCATTTTGTTAGTACATGCACTTATTATAACAAAGGATTGCAATACCAAAGAATAAACTCGATACTATAACGAGAATATTGAAATAAAATAAAAGATAAACTTATGTTTAGCAAGTTTAAAATATGAAAGTAAGCTGAACCGTAAAATGTAACCGAATTTTAATGGTTGTCCATTTGGAAGAGATTTGAATTTTTGATTTGTTATATTTTTTCAAATGAAAGTATAAATCATTATTTTAAAGTGTTTACAACAATACAAACACTACTATCTGTATTTTATGAAACAGAAGCAACACAGCAACATTTACATATGGAAAGATATGCATTTCAAATGTCAAAATAAAAAATACCTATAAAAAGCCTAGCTTGGACGCCAAAAGGGATATATATATATTTTATTATTTCTTTTTTTGAGTTTTAAGTATAGTAAAATCACTGTACGTACTTACCAAGTATTTGGGTTCTGGAACGGAGGCCTTTATACATTGACAATTAGATTGTACAGGTGACTTTACTGGTTGGTTTCCGAGCTTGAACTGAAGAATTGGGAAGTATCACTTCACGACAACAACTTCTGCGCATGCGTAGAGGTAATGTTGAATCTCCAGACAGAAGTAGGTTACACTCCACCAATTGTAGAACTACTACACTCCTCCCACTTTTAAATAGGCGAAGCCCACTGGTCCGCATACACAATCAGTAATGGTGCCACTCTTTCTGTGTCGTTAGACACTTGTATCAGTAACAATGTGCCTCAAGACTATGACTATATCCAAAGACTATGGGTTTAGAATACTTCAATAACTTGCCAACATGACTTCACCAATTCAAACCTAATCCCTGTGATTTGACATAACACTAATTAAAATTCATAAAACATAATCTAGATACACATCGCAGTTGAGTTGTGTGTTCTAACATAATAAACCCAGTTTAAATCTTTCATTAAGAGTTAAAACATAGATACTCATCTCATTTGAGTTGTGTGTTCTAACATAATTACCCAAGTTCACATCTCTCATTAAGAGTCGTGTGCTATTAAAATATATTTACAACAGTTCACACTTCTCACTTTTAAACAAAGAGTTTTGTGATAAAATATATAACTTACAAAAGTAATCACACCTCTCACTAGGCGTTTTGTGAATTTACTCATTTACAGGAGTAAACACTTAGTAGGAGTTTTGGGATGTTAGTCATTTACAATACAGACCAGAACATTTTAATTTGCAGGAATCCAAATGCACATATTCTATAAACATGATTAACAAGCATTTAGCTATATGAGGAACAGAGAACATACTTGATGAATACAGTGTGCTCTTACTGTTTAACCTGATGTTCTAAATTAGATTCAACTGGGGGTTAACGGCGAACTCACACTAAATAAGACACATAGTAATTATCACTAGCCAAAAAATCACTAGCCTAAATTATTGTAAACAGAGGTAGCTATTTATTTCCAAAGTTTGGGCTACAGGGTTCTATAAACACAAGTACTGCGTTGATATACTTAGCAGTACGAGTTCACAAGTCTCAGTAACTATGGTAAGAAATCTCTGCAAATAAAATGGCAAACACTATACACATTGATTCACTTTAGATGCTAGGATATCCATTTTACCTCATAGAACTTATACATTTGCTATGAGTTGTCTTAGGAAGTATGTATCGAGTCCCCGACACACACTCTCCTTCATGAACCAAAGGTGGTCAACGTCTATATCTAGTTTGTCACCACTAATAAGGTAGAAACACTTGTCTAAAAAGCTTTAAGATGGAATCATAACAATACAATACTAGTAACCACTATCCTATGGCTTTTGAATTTAGAATAAAATCATATCTTCGAACAAATTATGAAACCTTTAGAATAAAACAAGGAACTAAATATTCTCTATGTTAACCTGTTCACACATCTCAGTAATGAGTACTGTGATAATATTGATATTTGCATTTTAAAAGCGAGTACATATCCCTATCCCTATGACGAGCTAGTGCTATAAAAGACGTCAATCCACACTTCAAATAAATCATTTGCCTGAAGATTGTAATACGGAACAATCACTATACAATACCCACTATATTATGAGTTTAGAGTAAAGTCATGTGCTACCAACAGACGCTGAATTCTAAAGTATTGCTATTAATGTTAATGTTATGTTAAAAATATTCACAACTCTCAATGATGAAGTTGTGAAGGTAAAACCTACTTATATAAAGATGTTCACACATCTCAACATAGTTCTGTGGTTATGTGAATGCATAAAAGTAAATGCATAAACTATTTACAATTTATTATAAATAAATAAATAAACCGGGTTATATATCGTTATATATATACACAATGATCACACATCTATGATAGTAGAGTATTGTAAAGATCTATCTATTCATAACCCACAAGACGTGTGAAGAGCGCACACATATCTCAGCAGTGTTTGAGTATTGTGACGGCGCTTTGAAGAAGGGACACATGGTTCAGTGATTGTGATATCGTTCCACACATATCTCGAATATGTTGATGAACAGTGCACACATATCTCAGTGACTTGAGTATTGCGATATAGATGTGATTGTGATATGGATGTGGCATCCTAATGGCTGCATCTGAAGACATCCGCATTGCTTCCTAGAACCCATATAGAACTTTTGCATTCTCAAGAGATTCCCTCATTAGGCCGGCCAGATCCCCACCACGCCTCTCATCCACCAAGCGGCCAACTTCCCCTATGAATAAGGGATTGTTTGGTTTTTGATGCGGGGCTGGAGACAGGTATGGGGAATCAGTCTCATGCAATATACTGTTCTCGGGGACTGCCGCCAAACCCAAAAGTTGAATCTCTGAGACGTGCTTAACGTTGGCTGTACATCCGAAGAAGCAATTCCTAAACAATTTTGACCCACCCTTCATATCGGCGGCTCTTCTACCGAAGCAGCGTTAATGCCTAGGTTGATGCAAACCATATATCTAGATTCCAGGCATATAACTGCACCTTATCTAAGCAGGTTTTCCCTGGACTGGGTAACAAGTAAAAGGCTGCTTCGGAGTAAGATTCACTTTCAAGTAATCTTCCTAATGCCACAATGTGTGACAGGACAGTGGGAACGGTCATGTCTTACCTACCTCTCCCATTACAAGATTACTTTTAAGTATCCTCCTGACTGGGCTCGGTCATGTCTAGACCAACCTCCCATAGAGAAACTACGACTCGAAACTATATAAATTTCCATTGTTTTTCTTATGTAAAATGATGTAATTTTCGAAAACTTTAAAATATTTTTCTCTAAATGAATTGTGGTACTCTTCAATGTTGCAATAGTTATTCACCGCACCCTACATTATGTTCCGCTGGCAATTTAGTTGATATACATACTTTTACGAAAGTTTCAATTAAATTAACTTTAGCTTATTATTGGTTTGCAAGCAATCGCAAATTAAAACCTACACAAAACACACATTTGCCTCCTCATAATTTAATGGAACTTTAATGATACAAACAACAAAGAAATGGTGATTAGCGTACGTATTTCTTACGTCACTTTGCATCAGAAAAATACTATTCATTACTTACGTGTTTTGTGACAGAAAGGATATATGGATACATTCTCAATTATTTTGTCTACCACTTTAAACTGCAAGTTTGTTCGTAAGGAGCGGTGCCAAAACCATTAGTTATGTATCCCAAATGGGCACCTGGATCCAATGGCCAGGTATCTGGGACTAGCATATCATGGTTTGTAAATCCATGATGTCGTGGGCAACCAACGGAACCCACAGAAAGAAGGGAAGTTGCAGTTTGGCTGTCTACACATCGTTCGCCTAAGCTATGTTGTGAATGACTGCCTAAACCCAACAACGAACCAGAGATGTTAATCACTCTTGCTGTTGTACAATACACAGCTCTATTTGACTGTATATTGATAGATGTTGGAACGCCTAACATTGATGCGGTTGTCAATTGACAAAGAGTTCTATCTTGAAAACTGGATTTCATGGTTTCATAAGCTGAGTGTAACTCATCAATGTTTCGTTTTCCCTCACATTTGTTGGCATTTATGGGTTGCTTTCATTTCCTTCTCACACCTCTTTATACCAGAATTGTGATGGATATTATCATCCACACACTTCACGGTATATGAGTTGTGATGGACCTGAGCCAGACTTATACTAAGGCCTTTATTGATATCTTGAAGATGATCCATTTCTTTCTGCCGAGTGGTAGCTCTGTCCTCAAGCCTCGACTGAGGGTTTGGCGACATGTTACCACCGATTGGAGCAGGGTGTGTGATTTCCTGTACCTGGGAATATTCCCATTTGGTTTTTGCAGGCTTCACACTCACCTGTTCTTTCGCAGAACTACCGTAAATGGAATCTATGTTTAAATGATACCACCGTATTCCAACTTCAGTGGCATCAATTGAAGCATTATCCCAGCAGCTTTGTCTTCAAGACCTTGACAAAAACGTACTATAGCTATATTTCAATATGTTCACCGGCCAGGCCCATATATGCATTAGCAGCCAGGTTATATATCCGGTCTGCCCACTCAGCGATGTTTTCTTTTGGTCTCTGAGACTACGTCATAAAAGATGCGATCAGGGCTTGGACAAGATATTTGCTTCTGAATCCCTTAGCTTAAAACATTAGAATGTCCTTGTAACCTTAGAGTTTTGATTTTGTCCAGAAAGGAATTCAAGGATTTGCTTGCCTTTCCTTCCAAACACAAGGTAAGCGCCTGTCTTTTCATGTCATCATTCAAGCCCAGTGCATCGGTTTTACTCGTGAATCGTCTTAGAAATACGCCCCCCACCCCATTTCTGAGGTACTATCAAACTTATGCCACGGAGCTCTGGCAGTAATTTGAAAATCATCGCTATTGCATATTTTTTCTTGTTGTGATTTAGTATCTATATTGATTTTTAAAAAATCTTCAGCTTTAAGTAAAGAGGATTCAGACATATCTTAAGTAGTTATTGTTTTATATCTACGCTATATGTCTTCTACTTAAGCCACTATTTAAATTCACACCAGCAAGTCGTGACTTTTAGCAGCTTTGACTATATGCATCAATACAAAGGAATAACTGTTAGGTTTAATTAACTTAGGATTGCTTAACAATCTCGTGGAAACGTTTTAGAATATGTAAACATCACTCACGGTTACAAGCGATGTGAATAATATATGTACTGTGTTAACTGTTTGTCAGCAGTTGTAAAATTCTAATGCATTGAACAGCGTTGCGAAAAATACAATATTCACGTGCTCTTACCAGTGTTATTATTGAGAACGCGCTCATGTGAACAATTTAGATAATTGCTAAGAAAGATAAAAATATCGGACAGGGAAAGCAGCATTCAAGGACGACAGTCAACAAGTTTACACACAATGACTACTAAGTTTACACACAATGACTTCTATGTAAATCACAAATAACTTGTTTTATTTTGTTATAAATTAGTGGATTAGTACAAAGTCGCGTAAGTAAATAAGTATTTCTATGGCCGTTTAAAGTTATGAAAAGATTTAACCGTTATCGTTATGCTCACGGTGATTAGTAGTCAAACATAAACTCGAGTTTTTAACTTTCGTCCACGAAAATGCAGATTTAATAATGTGTACGTGTTTTCGAACAACAAATAAATGTCAAACAGCTCGGAAAAATCGATACTTTCACATTACACACTCTTTGCAGAATTTTGAAATATTCTGAAACAACGCTACCGCAATGTTGAATACGATACCAAATCACATCACACACTCTTGTGTGGAATGTGAAATGTTATTGACACAGAATTATTATAAATTTTGCTGTCTAAACACATTCACTAATGTGATAATCAAACACTCTTTCAGATTGTGAAATATTATCAAACTTGAATTACATACAAACAAGAAACAGATTAATAGAGAGAACTATGAAAGAAAAAAAATAAGGTGCTTTTAGCTCTATAGTATAAAAAATA
>JAWPHD010014363.1:0-61856 GCA_037043455.1 Cyrtodaria siliqua
ACCTGTTTAGTAAACAAACAAGAACTTTCTTACATGTCTTGTGACCCCACGTTTTCTGGTGATTTTTCAAGTGGAAAAATAGTTTTCTATATGAACATTACACTGCTGCATTATCCATACTTGAGTTGAATTTGCAGCAAATCATTAATATGTGACACTTTAACATTGGTGTCTATGGGGAAAATAATTAGTGCTTTCATACCTACAAGCATTTGCGTCCATTTAAAACCCAGATCAGCCTGCGAATAACTCCCCATTGCCACATAAATGGAATGGTCTTAATTCAAAGAAAGAACAGTCCATTATATATATATGTAGCGGGTTAAGGGTTAAACGGTTTATCAACACACAGGCTGCCCCAGAGATAGGGGAATACTACATAGGAATCCGGATATATATTCATGAAGTTGTTTAACGTGGTTATATGGTGGACTGTCTGAGAACAAATCAACGTAACCCAGTGGCACCAGTGAGGCTCTAACCCGTGATCTTCAGATTCCGAGTCAAGCATAAAGGTACTCTAACCTGACGTCTTTCCAAGTTATTGTGGTACTTCGCAATCAAATTAAGATATTTATTAAATACTTTCCAGTGAAATAGTGGAGTTCATGATTAAAATAAAACCTTATAGATTTATTTTCATTTTTTATATTTCACATGTAAAATACCGAAAATGACATAGATATAATGCCGCTGTTGACGTCGTTGAAGTTATTGACGTCATTGTATTGGCGCATTATGTTTTTTTCTACATAAGTTTCAAGGTTATGAGTATATAATACATAGAATATGTGTTGGTTTGTAGTGAATATAAGATTTATATTCATCTCGAAGTGAGGAAACTCACACATTTTCTCGTGCTAAAGCACTCGTGAAAATATGTTTTCTCACTTCTCGATGAAAATAAAACAAATGCTAGATCTATATTCACTCCAAACCAAAAAATATCATCAAGGGTTCTGTTTATTTATGTATCTATTAACTTCGGTTTAATACAAAGGAAAAATGGGCGAATATCTTTCGATTTATTCCAAACGAGGTTCTTAATTATAAAATAGAATCAAAAGTTTGAACATAGTTTGTAATTGTTAATTAAAGAAGACTAATTGAAGGGGTATTTTTTTTTCATAAATGAAACATAGAAGGTTCACAAGCTTTACATTATAGAAGTTTGACTGGTACTATAGACGTTTGACTGGTACTATAGACGTTTGACTGGTACATGCAATGTACGAAAGGCGAGCCGTAATCTCGGATTATGGATAGAGCGTCTGCAAGTAGGACATGCGAGTCGACCGATACTGCCTAGCAGAATCATGAATTCATCAGATCTAAGCTTCTAAAAATGTATGCAAGTACATAACAGACAAAGGTATACTTACATTTTCACTTGTAATGTTAATCATGTTTTCTCTCAACTTTGTTGTTGTTGCTAGGAGTTGCTGCATTTCTTCCTGAAGAGAAAACATAAACTAAAGAAATATATTCGGGTTAAAATAAGGTAAGCTGTGGTTTAAGTACAGTAGTGTTTAGAAACAGGTAACAATGGAGTGATTATGTGTATACTTGTCAGAAAAATATCCAGAATGCAAATTTCTGAAATTGATATTGGTATTAACAAAGAGGAGGCGTGTTTGGAACGTTCTCGTAATGGTTTAACTTCATGCTATAATAGTTACTAACGTTGACTGATAAGCCCTTCTGGTGAATCTTTAATGTCATATATCGGAAATGTTAAGTAGTCTGAAGTGCTGAGTATCCTTGGCGCGTATCGGGAATAATCATACCTGTGTTTTATTGTCATTTGCCAGTTTATTCTGTACCACTGCCAATGATGTCATCATCGCTTGATATTCCTTTTGACACGTGAAACAAACTAAAATGAATGATGAATGAGTTAATGACTGAATACATGAGTAAATGAACGAAAGAACGAACGAACGTTGCAAGCAAGGACTATTAACGAATGAATTAAGGACAGGGAAGCATGCAAGGAATATTATGAACGAATGAATTAAGGAATGATTGAATTCATGATTGAACTTGTAATCAACTAAAGGATTTCATTAGTATGTTCTTTAAATATGCGTAGGGTAAGCATTTCAGGGCCTGTTGCTTCTCCGGGGTCTTTCTGTTTGTTGCAACTTTTTTATTTTATTTTTTATTATGATTTTGAAAGGTAACTGATTATGAGTGTTTTGTTCGTGTAAGTATTAAGTGGAATACAATATTCCCGTTCTTTTTCATATGGTTTTACAAAATACGGTTACATTTATAATTCTCAATGGTGTCATAGTAGCGAAGTCGGAAGCGTAACCCTTGTTCGATTCTCCGTCGTAGCGTTGTTAATGAGAGGGTTCAGTGGTCGGCCTCCCGGACACGTATGGTTTACCCGGGCAATCCGGTTTCCTAACGCATACAGAGCACGCTAGTATTCCGTACGCATCGTTATTTGTATGTCGGAGTTGTGTTTTGTTTCGTAATTGTTGTGAACTTACTTTGTAAAATTTATACTTGAAATTGCACAAAACATTAACAATATGTTCCGATTCCGATTGCATTTACAACGTGCCTGCTATGTTTGTTTCCACTGTTACTGAACGTATGAATACGGTTTAAAATAATGTGTTTTTGTTGTATGTTTAATATGTCTCTTTTGTAAAACAATTAATTTCGGAATACTGCTAAGGCAATCTCTATTAAACACGTATGTCTGTTGAAAGAACGATTTCGCGCTCTCGTATACAGATAGTGGTTTTCGTAAACAAGATTGGTTTGGATCTTGACGCTATCCATAAAGTATGAAGGGTAACTGCGTCTTGCAACTAAAAGCTATTCATAAAGTACGAAGGGTAACTGCGTCTTGCAACTAAAAGCTATTCATAAAGTACGAAGGGTAACTTCGTCTTGCAACTAAAAGCTATTCATAAAGAACGAAGGGTAACTGCGTCTTGCAACTAAAAGCTATTCATAAAGTACGAAGGGTAACTGCGTCATAAACCCAATTTAGAACATAATTTTCTCTTTATACTTACATACACACGTTTTACCATCTACAGCCAATGTAAATCCTTTCTGACATGCGCACATGTAACTTCCGGCTGTATTTTTGCACACTTGATGGCATCCATGATATCTCGACTGGCATTCATCAATATCTACGATCACAACATTTTACAAGAAATACATATAACAATATTTATAGCGACAAAGAATACAAAATAATTGTATGCAATAATTGCATGAGTCATAATAATCCATTACAACTGTTTATAATAGCAAATTTTGGACAAAACTACAAATTGACAGTTTGAGTCTGGATGAATATCCTTAACAAAACTGTAGTATTTAATTGATTTGGACGGATATAATATCTGTTCCACTTGTTATATTATTGTTATTGCCACTAATGACATTTAAAACGTATTTTAAAAGTTGTCAGTTGGTCAATCTATAACAGAATTTTGGGAGGTTTCGAAGAGAGAGGTCGGATGTGGTAAACACATTTTGTAAGATTCTTAAAGTCATCTAGCTGGGTCATGGAGAAAATACGTTTTTAACAATTCTCACACTGACCTTTTTTAAACTACGGCAAATGAGGCTGTTATCCTTACCAGTAATTTCACAAATACGTCACGCAAGTGTGATGCTTCCTTAGCTTCCTTCTTATAAATTACATGGCCACGACATGTATGACCTTACCATTAGATGTCTTTAAAAACAAGCCAACCTGTTTGATATGCCATGGGGCGGCCATATTGTACAGGTGACGCAAATGTGTAACTGTGAAAACACGTTGGCCTTTTTCAGGACATGAAGGGGTCGCCATATTAAACACGTGGCGCACAATCTAAGGTATTCAACACTATTTCTTTAAATGACCAATAAGCATGAAGCATTAGTGTATTTTTTTCCGTGTAATTACATGTACCTGTGTCACACATGGTCCCAGTAAAGCCTTTTTGACATTCGCAAACTTCTGGTTTTGTACAAACTCCAAGTTCTCCACACCCATTGCTGCATATGGCTGAAATATTGACTCGTCCCATAAATAATTGAATTGAATGTTGTTTAACGGCTCATCAACACAGTATAGGTTATTTAGAGGCGCCCCAGAGAGAGGGGAAGGATACATAGGAATCCGGGAACCTGCCCTATTCTTATTATCGAATAGTTTCCTATGGTTCTTTAACGTGCTCGGAGGATAGACCGATACACGGGACCGCCCGGTTTACGTCCCCATCCGACGGACGAGGCTAAGGTAAAGTGTCTTGCCCAAGAACACACCGACGGAACTCAGTGTCACCACGGAGGATTGAACACGGGGCCTCCGGTTACAAATCCGCCGCGCTACCGACTGCGCCACGCCAGTCCCATAAATAAAAGACCGATACATAAAAATAAAATGTGCACCATGTTACCACGAATTAAACGAACGTATTAATTAAAGGAGTTAAACAAAAAATAAGACCTTTGCAGTAAGTGAGGGGAAAAAACGCCGTTAAGTCACTACACCATAAGACGATTTTATTTGTTTGTTTGTTTGGTGTTTTACGTCATTTTCAACATATATAACATTATATATGACGGTCGTTTTTTGGTGGTGGAGGCAGACCACCCACTTTTCCTGGGTATAACCAGAACTTTACACCTCCCGCCATCCGTATGAATCGACACTTCCTCACTTACGAGTCGAGCTCCCAATGGGATTCGAACCCGCAAAGGTTAACAACGCAACGTCGTTATAAACCATTCGGCCACTGAGACGCTATATCATAAGACGATATAGCAGACTCCGTTAAAGGGACTGCAGGCGATCTGGAAGAATAATACGACTAAAACAATCTTAGTAAGGTTCAGGGCCCTGTTTTATTAAACATCTTACGATAAGTCTCCAATTTTAAGATCGTTCACTTTTTTCACCTAAGCATTCATTGTAAACAAGTATGTGTGCACTTAGTACAGAGATATCACATGTATAAGACAATGAAATGAAATCACGTTTATTTGAAAAGTGTAATTAATAGTGAAGCATTTAAGAAATTGATTTACGATCAAAATGGTCGTAAGTTGTTTCATAAAACGGGGCCCAGTTTGTTATACGATATAATATGCATATGCACTTAACTACGCCTCTTTATCCGTTCGAGTTAATTATTTTGGTCTGGACCACTCGACGACCCCGCTTGCTTTTGTTGTATAAATCATTGCTGTTAACACTATAACCCCATGTGAATTTATATAATTTATGTTTTAACAACCAAAATCTGCCGAGTCGTCAATTTGTTCTATATCAAACATATTCGTAAACTATAGTTAAACCGACGGTTACTTACGGCTAAGTGTAATGCATGAGCACATTTCATATGAAACTAAAGCATTGGTACTAAAGTATTGGTTTTCATGTGTAATTGGATTGGATCGCCTCAAAAATATATATGTGCATTTATTGTTTGGAGAACCGGCAGCACATCATTATGCTCATGGAAGAATGACCACGACTGCAAAATCTGCGTGCAGATTGCAACATCTGCGTGCAGCATGTGTGCCAAAACTGTCATTTTCAATAATGCAGTTTACACATACTGTTTCTCCACGGGCTTAAAAGACTAATGGATTTTAAGACAACATTAACTGCAGGATATAACAACTGGGTAAGGCAAACACAAATTGCAACCAAAACCGACAGTTGAAATAATGACAGAGTTTATTTAGAGCAAACGGATTAATGCATGAACGCCTAATCACCGAGAAAATAACTCTTATTTTGAATTAGTTTAGACATTTCTTTTCAAAAACACCCCAGTTGGCGAAAGTTCAAAGAAATATCAAACTGTGGTACAGCAGGAGGTAGAACTCACCCAATGTGACCTAGACGCTGAAATTAAAATTAAAACGCTGATGTCAAACTGAATTAAGGACATATTACCTAGTAATACCAGCTACTTGCTCATTGAAAAAGCATGGGAATCTTGTTTATTTACTGACTGCAAGCACCATGACCGATCAACTTAGTTATATAAACTGAGGCCCGCTTGTAGTTTTTTCTTTGTGTTACATTGCTATATTAGATATTGTCTTGGGTAAGAAAAGCTAAACACAACTTTGTGATTTAGAAAAGCATATTTCATAATTTAGCTAGTTTAAATACAAAACTTGTCTGATATTTCTTTCTTGTTTCTAGAACAAGAATGATAGCACAGCATTAAATGAACAACTTTCAGTTGTGTGTTTATATTTTAATGCAAACAAAAAGGCGTTATTGTGTGGGCCTCATAACCCCCCCCCCCCCCGCCCCCCCCCCCTCCCGCCCCCACACACACTCCCCAAATACAATAGGCTCGAAATATGTCCTTGACATACATTAACCGTATTTAGAGCTGTACATGCTATTCCTTAATACTGCTTCTTTAAATATGGATAATACATCTTTAATGCTGGAAAAAAGCAGTGATGGATAGAGTGATATCTGCATATATGTTAGCTGAACTCAATTATGCAGTTATTGAGTGTACTTACGTTCCATGCATCCCTTCTGCCTTCGTTGCTGCTGTGTCCAGCCGGGACAACAGCTATGTTCAAACGAGGAAGACTTTTGTAGTTGGTATACAGTCATATTTGCCAAAACATACGCCACACTGAAATATCGAAAGAAACAAATTATAAATAAAATATCATTCCTTCAGGGCGACACACCCGTTCTGCATTGCCTGCGTATACACTTTGATGCGTTTATACACATTCTAGATAGATTGTAAAAATCGTTTAATTATACCGAGAGTTGATTTGTTTGTTTGTTTGTTTGTATATATGTATGGTATTTTACTTCATTTTCAACACATGTAAGGTTATATATGGCGATTTTTTTTGTGGTGGAGGCTGACCACCACTTTTCCTGTGTAGAACCAGTACTGTACACCTCCCGCCATCCGTAAGAATCGACACTTCCTCAAGTTTGCCTATACCGTAACTGTTTTCTCTTAGGGCGGCATGTAAGGTAGTATATTGACATTCTGCGCGTTGACGTCGCCAACAATCAGGGTTACACTCTGACAACATAATGCATAATAACAAACCAGGATGATCTACAAGCCAATATTACAACTTCTCAACAAAAGAAGCACGAGCAATCACTCGTTTTCTTACAGAGCCTTTGAGTGTCAGAAATTAATTACATATTACACTTTTCATATTTAAATGTGATTGACATGCATATGTATCTTCACATTGTTAACATACTGTGAGCATCTATATAATATATCCTTTGATGTATTTTGTGATCTCGGAATACGCTGTAATGTAGTAGCGTCTCCGTGGCCGAGGCGTTAACGACGTTACCTTGTAAACCATCTCGCCATTCACCGCTGCAGGTTCGAATCCCACTTGGAGCTCGACGTGTAAGTGAGGAGGTGTCGATTCTTACGGATGCCGGGAGGTCTGCCTCCACCTCAAATAACCTTACATGTGTTTAAAATGACGTAAAACGCCATACAAACTGTAACATGGTCTTTTTATAATAATATTGCATATGTTGGTGTTACTGGCTTTCATCTGCTTCAATGTATCCTTATCTGATATGCAAGAAAATAACCTTATTTATGGATCCTGCGATATTGAGAAAAGTATTTAACATATTTTTATGAAACTTGACATGCTGGTAAAGGGCAATTAGGGGATTATGCACGTTATTTTATTTTGTTGATCTGACAAAAACAAACGTAGTTGATATGGCAACGGAAATAGTAGAAATACACACAATATATGGATCCTTTGATAACAGAAGAAATGGTTAAGATAATTTAATGGTAATGTGTGTGTAGGTAAAAAGGAGTGGGGAGATCATGCAGATCATTTTATTTTATTAATATGAAAAAAATTGTGGTTGCTATGTAAAAAATACACAAAATACACTGTTACTAAATACAGAAAAAAATGGTTTCCGCTCAATAACTTCACTTAGGAATGAGGTATTGTAATGAAACTTTATGGGTTGGTAGCCTATTTGAAAAGAAAGCTTGGGCTTGCATTTGGGGTCACTGGGTTCAAGGTCAAGTTCATTGTTACTAAAAATAGAACAATTGTTTCTGGTCATTAACTTTACTTAGGAATGAGATATTGGCCTGAAACTTGGTGTGTAGATGGCTTTGGGATTGCATTTATGGTCACGGTCACTGTCACTGTTGCTAAAACAATGCCCGGTAGGGGACGTGTATTGCTCTGCAATACTTGAGAATCGTGTTAAATAAAATTCTGAGTTTTCATTTTGTCTTCTTATACTACCATAGGCTTCAATGTATTATTGGTGCAATATAATCACCAGTTAGTAATACACAAAAACATTTTCCATTTTACTATTCTTATAATTAATATTATGGATTGAATAAAAACTAAGGGACGCCGCACATTTTAAAAAAACTAAAGATTGCCGTGTGCCGCTTTAAATTGGGAATCCGTGTGTAGCTCAGAGGTTAGAGCATTTAAGAGGCACGCTTTATTCGCCAACTGTTATATTTGGTAATCGTTCGAGATACGAGTACTCCTAAGAGCTCAGCCCCACCCAAACACACATATGCTCTCCTGTGATTCTTAATTTCTCATTAAACATGAGACCCTCTGATATTCATAACTCGAACCCATGGGTCACTGGATTACCATGCCAGCATTTTAACTTCTGAGCATTCGAAAACAGAAGGTTTGTGTCCGATTATTCATTCAACATGTACGTGTTTTCGGTTACAATGGCTACAATTTTATAGCCCGTTGGAATTGCTACATCTCTACATTCATTTAGTAGTTTTGAAAACTCCATATTTCTCGACATATTTTGGTGGTATTTATATTCATTCCAGTGTGTTAACCCTTAACTCGCTACATATAAATATAATGGACTGTTCTTTCTTTGAATTAAGACCATTCCATTTATGTGACAAAGGGGTGGTTTGGGGGAAATGAATGATCACAGCCGGACATTGTAAACCCTCATCATCCTGCGAGTTACTCGCAGGCTGATCTGGGTTTACAATGGACGCAAAGGCTATTATAGGCCTGCTTAGCGGGTTAAGGGTTAACAGTTAAGCAACTGGAAAGGCCAATGGCTGTACTTAATCTATTGAAAGTAAAATGGAAATGCCTTAGGGTTAAGATTCTAACGTAGAATTCGGAGAAAACCGATGTTGTAGAAATTATTAGTGAGCGTTGACCCAGGTCATGTAATTTAAAAAAACACAAAAGTATTAGCTTGTTTAATTGGCTTCAAATTATTCCAGGAACCTCCGTTTACAGACTAGTCATTGCAGGCCACAAACTGTTAAAGAACCACATAAAACGAGTCTAAACACAGCTGAAATAGATTGAACACTCTTCATATTTGCAATTCATAATCTTAGATGTGCAAGTCCTCAACAGCTGAGTCATTCTACACTGTAGTGCGTTACTTTAATTTATTAGAGTATAGAGTGGGCCTGGAATGTTCATTCCGGTTGGCGCCATATAATCTGTTTGTGTTGGTGCGCCTTAAAACCCAATTCAATTCAACTAATTCATAAAATAGTTGATATGGACATGTCCTAAGTCCATAATGTACACTGTGACATTGAACACGTTACACGTTCAGCATGTGGGAAAATATGTCTGTATTTCACTGTTACCGAACCTAACCCACCAAATCACAGCAAAGATTACACGTCCAGCACGTGAGCAAATATGTCTGTATTTCACTGTTACCGAACATAACCCACCAAATAACAGCAAAGATTACACGTCCAGCACGTGAGCAAATATGTCTGTATTTGACTGTTACCGAACCTAACCCACCAAATAACAGCAAAGATTACACGTCCAGCACGTGAGCATATATGTCTGTATTTGACTGTTACCGAACCTAACCCACCAAATAACAGCAAATATTACACGGCCAGCACGTGAGCATATATGTCTGTATTTGACTGTTACCGAACCTAACCCACCAAATAACAGCAAAGATTACACGGCAGCACGTGAGCATATATGTCTGTATTTGACTGTTACCGAACCTTACCCACCAAATAACAGCAAAGATTACACGCCCAGCACGTGAGCAAATATGTCTGTATTTGACTGTTACCGAACCTAACCCACCTAATAACAGCAAAGATTACACGTCCAGCACGTGAGCAAATATGTCTGTATTTGACTGTTACCGAACCTAACCCACCAAATAACAGCAAAGATTACACGTCCAGCACGTGAGCAAATATGTCTTTATTTGACTGTTACCGAACCTAACCCACCAAATAACAGCAAAGATTACACGTCCAGCACGTGAGCAAATATGTCTTTATTTGACTGTTACCGAACATAACCCACCAAATAACAGCAAAGATTACACGTCCAGCACGTGAGCAAATATGTCTGTATTTGACTGTTACCGAACCTAACCCACCAAATAACAGCAAAGATTACACGTCCAGCACGTGAGCAAATATGTCTTTATTTGACTGTTACCGAACCTAACCCACCAAATAACAGCAAAGATTACACGTCCAGCACGTGAGCAAATATGTCTGTATTTGACTGTTACCGAACCTAACCCACCAAATAACAGCAAAGATTACACGTCCAGCACGTGAGCAAATATGTCTTTATTTGACTGTTACCGAACCTAACCCACCAAATAACAGCAAAGATTACACGTCCAGCACGTGAGCAAATATGTCTGTATTTGACTGTTACCGAACCTAACCCACCAAATAACAGCAAAGATTACGCGTCCAGCACGTGAGCATATATGTCTGTATTTGACTGTTACCGAACCTAACCCACCAAATAACAGCAAAGATTACACGTCCAGCACGTGAGCATATATGTCTGTATTTGACTGTTACCGAACCTAACCCACCAAATAACAGCAAAGATTACACGTCCAGCACGTGAGCAAATATGTCTGCATTTCACTGTTACCGAACCAAACCCACCAAATAACAGCAAAGATTACACGGCCAGCACGTGAGCAAATATGTCTGTATTTGACTGTTACCGAACCTTACCCACCAAATAACAGCAAAGATTACACGGCCAGCACGTGAGCATATATGTCTGTATTTGACTGTTACTGAACCTAACCCACCAAATAACAGCAAAGATTACACGTCCAGCACGTGAGCAAATATGTCTGCATTTCACTGTTACCGAACCTAACCCACCAAATAACAGCAAAGATTACACGTCCAGCACGTGAGCAAATATGTCTTTATTTGACTGTTACCGAACCTTACCCACCAAATAACAGCAAAGATTACACGGCCAGCACGTGAGCAAATATGTCTGTATTTGACTGTTCAAGAAACTAACCCATCAAATAACGGCAAAAAATAAATAATACTAAAAAGCCTTTATCAAAACTCTACCCATGCGCGATTAAAAGTATAGGATTGTTCACGGGTTCTAAAAATACCCGTTATTGAATATGTATAAAATGAATTATGAGTTGGTAACTTTTAATTCGACGATCCAGTTTTGGGGTTTGGCCTGATTGGTTAAAGCATTTTATATTGGGTCTATAGAGTTTGGATTCTCAACATATCTAAGTCATATAAATACCTCGTCGTCAGGAGGTTAAGAAACGGTGTACATATTTTGTAAAAATCGGCTGTTAATTAAACGTGCGATGGACTAGACGTTAACATCTTCGACGCTTGATTTCAAGTACAAACGAGTTGATCCTTTGTGCCAAAATTACCGGAACCACATTTCTGTATTTTATATATATATATAATTTTTTTATTATAGTATATTTGAACATTCACATTTAGTTCGTCGACAAAATGATGATGTTTTGTTGAAACTCCTGTTGCTCTGTTTATTTTGGACAGAAGGTGTGTCTGTGTCAGTTAATCAGAAACCAGTATTTCAGTCACATGGATATCTATTGTTTTGTTTGGAGAATATCTTCTAGACGTCTTTAAACAAAAAGTAAGCGTCGCGGATGATCTAGACTTGAGTCCTTGTTTTTTGCTAGTCTTTCCTCAAAAAACAACACACAAGCGTATGGAGTTTATTAAGTTGTATGGTATACGATATCTTTGACAGGAAATGTTTTATCATTAATGGCATATAGTATTGCCTTTATAATGTTAAGCCGTTGAATATAATGTGCATCCACTGGAAGTAATAAGCTATAGAATGTCGGATTGTACACCTTGCAGACCGTGTTTTACACCTCGCGTGCTGCTTTTTGTGAAAACGATATACTTGCGTTCATCAACTGATCAAAGGCATGTAATCCGAAGAGTGCATCAAGCTGAAGTTCTGAAGTTCTCGCCTTGTATCTCGTTATCTAACATGCACACTGTCCAGATGTGCAGCTGCACATATCTTCTCATGTTAAAGCACGTAACCGTTTGTAACTGTTACAAAACGCTTGTGTTAGAATGATAATAAATAGTTGCCTTGCATTGAACCACATTACGGATGTACGTATATAATGTTACAATACCATCAACCCCACAAAAAATCAAACAAATCGACAATATGCGTTGTAGGAAACAGAAGATTTCCGTAGGTGATATGCCCCCGAACCATAGCCCTCCGCTTAAGACTTCACGACCCCCTTTTTCTAAGTAAGTCCGGGATACACACCTGCTGCAGGATTGGAATTCACCAACCAATCTTGAGAACATTCTTAGACTTAAGCCCAAGTATGCAAATTTCAACTACAAATACTTCTAAAAGTTTAAAGGATAAACGTTTATGACAAGTTGTTATGAATAAATATGATAAATACTAACAGATAGCAACTTCATATGATTGTTTATCTTTGAAGGTCTTGGGAATATTTGTAAACGAAATTTGAGTACTTGAGCTCAAGTCTAAGAACAGTTTGAAGAATAGTTGGTGAATTCCAGGCCCAGCTGGTGTGCACTTTTGAAAAATATGTTTCAAAGACGATGGTCAACGAATTAGATATTGCTGAATATTCTAAACGTACTGTTTAGAATATTAGTCACAGAAAATAGTCCACTGTTGCTAAGAGGTTGCTGCATAAACAAAATGGCCTCTTGCCACACGTGCTGATGTTTAAACACGGAGTTTTTAATGATACAACTACAGTGTCTGTGTATCATTATCTCTAGTGAGGCCATTGACCACATCGGGATTCGAACCGGGACGTCCGGATCGAGATGCAAGTATGTTAACCATTCGACCACGGCAGCTCCACAGTCCGAAGTCCTCCCTTCTAACTAAATTAATGCAGTAAACATGTTAACTCTGTTATTAGAAATTTGGTATCTATTATTTTTGAAACTGTTTGCTCTGTCTAAATGATCGACTTTATATAGAACAAGTGTTTCTTGTTTAACTACCTTTCCATTTCATGCATTTAGCATACTTGTGTTGGGTTTGATAAGATAAAACAGGTTGTACGGCACGTCGACACAAACATTACAAGCGCCGCAAAAATCTAGACAAATACTGCATTCAGTAAAATAGGTCTGGGCTTGAAAAATATGGTAATATCCGCGTGGTGCGATATAACGATTGATCACATACTTCCCTATAAATACGTTGTTTTGGAATATACGATACGACATAGACTTAGCTAGTCATAACAATCAATCAAAATTTAGTTGCCGGGCAATATCACACGCGTGAAATAAAGGGTAAGAAAATATCATATCACGGAAATAACCGAATGTTCTTTATGACTCTTTCAGCGGAATGATACGGAAATTACCGATTAGTTACGATTGTATACGAGTTGTCACGCGTTGTGGTTTGTCGTCTGCATTCCATCTACATGTGTACGTTGGGCTGTTAGCATTGATCAAAACTCAACGGAAATGACTCGACTAGTAATGCTAAGAATATGAAATAAAAGAGATGATAGATAGATAGAAGTAAAATAAAGAATTAAATAAAGTTTAATACAAGGACCATAAAGAGAGATTAACAAATTTATAATAAACTCAATGCTATAGAACCATCTGGGGATAAAATAACCATGTGTGACTATTCATTTTCTGAATTAGACAATTTCAAATTCAATGTCATTCATTTTAAATCCAATTTCGGAGGAAAAACTGTGGTGAAGATCTACTCTTACGCGAAAGATGTGTTCGACAGCTGTGAAGACATCAGAATGGGATTACATCTATTAGTAATATGATGTTTTCTCCCTGGAAAACAGCGTAGTAAATTATATGAATTTGACAATTCAACAAAGTCATTGCTGAAGTATATGAAAAATAGAATAATAATGTGTATTTTCATATCACACTCTATATCAGGCCCTCGACTCATATCAGTTCTCGGGCTGATATGGTGTCTCATGCCTGATATAGGGTGTGATATGAAAATACCCATTTATTATTCTCTATGTATCCGGTCTATGAGTGATAGCATATGGCTGAAACGGTAATACCGTTTTCGCTAAAAAATTATTATACTTACTCAAATTGAGGACAGTTTGTTGTGATACTCGGGCACTCTCTTACTCTAGGAATGTACACGGGCTTCATGTACTTCTGCTGCACGGGTATTGGTTTTGAAATCGTTTTCTCTGCTGTACACACGTGCCTTCTGCAAGTAAATACAGTTAAACGAATATGTTAAACGTCGCAAAAATGTAAATATGTGATACTCTTGAATTGTTTGCAAACGAAGTATAAGCGGTATAGCAATAACAGTCACATAAAGCAAAGGTATCAAAGCAAGAACAATAATTTGGTATAGCAATAACAGTCACATAAAGCAAAGGTATCAAAGCAAGAACAAGAATTTAATACGATATGCATTTAACATCAAACATAATTTAGCATGCAGACGTTTATAGCCAATAAAACAATTCCGGAACGACTTGCCACATGATACAGCATGTAGCCTTGCATCCTTCAATGCTAGGCTTATAACGAATACTTACCAGATCACGACCATCCTTCAGCTACTTTTGAATTCAGTCAATATGTAGTTATATAGGTATGCATGGAGTTTAACGTCGTTTTAACTTTACTATTTCTGTCATATTACAACAAGTCTACTTGTAGCTATGCGATCAGTGCTCATCGTCAGCGCTGCCACACTGGAATATCGTCGTCAGTGCTGCCCCACTGGAATTCCGTAGACACAAGACATAACTCCCACCCAAAACATTCCGTGAATATATGATAAGTATCAACCTAAGAATATGTAAATAATATTCTCATTGTTTTGTATATTTTGTGCTTGATTAGAAAGATACGGTGGTTTGCAAAATAATGAGTGTAAATCGTCTACTCTGATTGCATGAACATATTTTAAAACTTTTAAGTCAATGTGTTTTCTTAGAAATAAGTTATAACACTTATACAACTGGGTCTATAGGATTTTATTAAGTACTTTGAATTAGTGAAGCTTTCGATGTTCCTAATTCTAAAATATGCCTGTTAAAATTATTTTGACATCATTTTTTACTAGCATTACCACTACAAATGCGTTTGCAAAAGATGTTTTCGAAATATTTAATGTTAACGCTGAATTACAGTTACTTGAATTTCAAATAATATTCAATTTAAAGGGAGGTCATTTAAGATTATCCATATTTCATTTTGTTATAAAACCTGCGATAAAGGGGTCAAATTTTTATGTTTCTTTCTATTATTTCATACCAATTTTAAGAATTTTATATCTTTAAGCGATCTTTGACTCATGTTATGTTTTATCAGCACATTTCATGTTTTCATATAAAGGGAGGGTAACTCTCAAAAGATGTAACAATTTAAACAAAAAATAAATGTTTTACAAACTATGGGTCAAAACAAAATACTTATCATATATCTTTTCTAAAATATATTTAAAATAAGAAAGTTAGTTAAGATACAAAAGTTGATACTTAGCAATTTTGTTCAGTGTATATCCCCAGCCGAAGTATTTATCCCTCTAATACAATTACTTTCTCCGGGGAATGGGCGGAGTGGAGGTGGTCATTGAAAAGAAACGAAAATAGAAAGATTTGTTTGTTTGTATGGTGTTTTACGTCATTTGCAACACATGTAAAGTTATATATGACGGTCGATTATTTTGTGGTGGAGGCAGACCACCCACTTTTCCTGGGTAGAACTACTACTGTACACCTCCCGCCATCCGTAAGAATCGACACTTCCTCACTTTCAAGTCGAGCTCCCAGTGGGATTCGAAGGTTTACAACGCAACGTCGTTAACCATTCGGCCACGGAGACGCTAAAATAGAAAAAGAAAAAGAAAGAAAGGAGTTTTGTTTTTGATGTTGGGACGGTCTCATTTGAGTCGATACATGAATCACTGTAGAGAAATAAGACATAACAACAAACAATAAAAGGTGGGAGTGTGCGGGATGTCGGGGACGTGGTCATTGACGAGAAACAAAAAAGAAAACAACAAAGTACCTTTTTTCTTATTTTGGTGGAGTGGGGGATGGGCTGTATCCACAAAAATGATATAAACTTTAACATCGCCATAAAGAGTACATTGCAAAAGGTAAAAGTGCCTATCGCTCATACCTTGTGATACTATCTGACTACTAGTAACAAAAAGCAAACATCTGTTTCAGTTTGTTTATTCTTGCATACGTTCTTATTTGTATTCGTTCATGAAGGGACTACTGAAATCCTGTCGGAATGGTAGACCGAATTAATTTCTCGTTATAATTTTCACAGTAGATATGAAAACGCACATGTGTTGGTGGTTTTATCCGTTCTGACTGATTACATACTGATACTGAAAAGTGAAATGATAAACAGCGTTAAAGAGACTGCAGACAATCAGGAAAAACAAATACGGGTTTGCAATCCAAATACGAATACAATCGACATAATGGGCTGCATATACACATGTACTAAATTAGGACCAATTAGTCGTCCGGTTTAATTAGTGTTAATGAAATAGTTTGGTCTGGAGAACACGACGACTCGGCTGGTTTTTGTTGTATACATCACTTAAGGGACATATATCAGTCTTGTTATATGAAGCTTTAAATGTAGCATCTCTCTTTATTTATCCAAAATCATTTTAACTTTAGGGAAAGTTACAAATATCGGACGGGGAAAACAGCATTTAAGGACGACAGTCTACCACAAAACACAAAAACTAACACGCAAACAGACAAACGAGAAGGCAAAAGTAATAAAAAATAAAAACGACATCACAAATACAAAAGGGTTGACAATAGGGCTACCGCCTTGGAACGGTCAGTGGCAACAAAGGCCTGCTTTCATATAATTAAATAAATGTTTGAACCTTCAAGCGTCTTCCTTATTCTACTAAATGTTTAAATATATTATAGGTGCAACATTTTCTGCAGCAATGAATGAATTATTGAATCGTGTTTTACGGCACGTCGACACATAAATAGGTCATAGTGTGCGCAAAAACTGATGAAAGATGAAGAAATGATGTAGTAACTAAAAATTAATGTAACTGTATAAAGATAAAATTGTTTACAAATAAGGGATGATATGGTAGTAATATAAACTATTTATATATGTAAATCAACAAATGCCCGTCAACGGGTGTGTAAACATATAAAAGGTATATAAGAACATATTTTAATGATTTATAGTCTGATTTATTTCAGGAAATCTAAAACAAGACTAAAATATATAGTACCAAATAACTCTTACATAGTATTAACTGTGTAGAACCTATGCCGCATAGGAACAAAGATATGTTTGACCGTTAACGGTGCAAAACAGGGTATACATTCTGTTAATTGCTCACCTTGTAATAAGTATGACACAAGGCTTGAAGAGATGAAAGGGAATCAGAAAATATTACAAAATGGGGTCATCATCAGATTCCTGAAGCTGAATTGCTGAAAAGATAGAGGCCTTTTCATGCAGGTGGCTCTTTATGCTGTGTTTGTGAACAACAGCTGCTACAGCTACCTTATCTCCATCTTCAGAACCATCTGTGTATATATGTTGAAAATTACTGTTTTGATTTAATTTAATTAAATTTGCTTTGAAAGATAGTAGGATCTGTACTGGATCAAAAATAATCGTTGGTGTTTCCAAAGTCCACGGTGGAATTTGTGGTACTTTGTACTTGGCAATCAAATTTAAGTCGATTTCAATGTTTCTTAATTTTGGTTTAATACAAAGACCAAATGGTCGAATGACCTTCTGGTTTCGATCAAAAATAGGTTCATAACTAGGATTAAAAATGTTCATTACGTGGTCCCGCCGTAATTCCATTAAGCGATGGGAAAGCTTATATTACCGGGACTTTATAACGGACAATAAAACATGTTTAAAAACACTTTTAACTGAAAAAAATGCGACAATCTGTTTAAAATTACCTATTAAATGTTTCAATTTTACAATATGCAAACCTTTTAAGCCGAAATTAAGGTTTTATTTCATACCCCGTTTTCGCTTCTTGGAGAAGGGGTTGGCTGGGGTGTGAAAGTTAATACTCGGACCACGTAATGTTGTGATGGAAGTACACGTTTATTTATTAAGATGTGTGTATTTAACAGCAATATGAATCCTTTATGGATTCCCATTGATTTAATAACACAAGCCCGCTGATTTGTCGAGATTTCATTATCAATTTGTTTCCAATTGTATTTGGATTCATGCCAGTTGCACTAAGTCCAGATCACCTCTATTCCCTTTAAAGGGACACACGGCAATCTTGATTTTTTTTTAAAACTCACGGCGTCCCGTTACATTTTCTCGTAACTTGCATTCGTTCAACCATTAATATTAATTGTTTGAATAGTTCAAAGCAAATTGTTTTTACATATTATTGACTTTTGATAATATTGCGTCAATAATATATTTAAAAAATGTGTAGAATAATGAAGGAAATAGAATTCTCATTTTTTTAATTTGATTATATGCAAGCAGTTTTAAAGTCAAAATGATACAGGATTAATAAATCCCTGTACAATGAGTCTGATATAAAACTCAAGATTGTCATGTGTCCCTTTAAATATACAAAAAGAACGAATGCATTATTTTAGCAAAATGACTTTTTTGTTTTGTATGGTATATTATTTTCTTAAACAAATTAGAAGTAGTTGTTGTACGCTAGTAACGACTAATCAATCAAAATTCATCGCATACCATGTCAACCTTTTATTACTCGAACGTTGAGAATACATCCCATGTGATTACGTACCACAGCACTGTAGAAGTTGAGCTCACTGTTTTATATTCTTTTGACACCGCCCCTTAATTACTGTAACATTAAATACATCTCTCCCCTTAAATACTGAAACATTAAAGACATACAATGCTTGTTACAATCGTGTTGTGTTAGTTATACAAACGTACCTACTCATATTGTGAGACCAAATACTTGGGTAGAAGAGACCGTTGTCTAACTCTCAAATACTTTATTGTGTAACGGTGACGAGTATCGTCTATTTATTGCAAATTAGATTTTTGCCAGGAAACATGTGCTCAATTACACCACTGATATGAAAGTAAAAGGCACGCAACTACGCAGCATGAAGACATAAAAGAAACTATTAAACATGTTAAATGTATGCTGTAATTGCTTTTATTTGAAGAATTATAGATATTGGCGAGTGTTAGAAGGTTATAATAAAGCGAGAATATACTTAAAAACAAATGAAAATATAAATGATAAACTGTCAAAATGATAAACTGTCAAAATAAGATTAAACGGATTCGTTCGCGAAAAAATCTGCAGATTTAAACAAAAATAATGCTCGTGATATTAATTTTGAATATACTTCACTTCAGATTATTTGTATGAAACCATGTAAATGAGTCATACTTTCAATTATTTAATATATCAAAAAGCACTAATGTCGTATCGGTCCCTCGTTTCATGACTTTGCGGCTACCGCAGTACAATTTACATGTATGAATAACTAATTTAAACAAAGGCCCAAGAGGGCGTGTATCGCTCTACTTGATATAATTATGGTGTCCATGGTGGGGTGGGCTGGGCTGGGTGGCGGGTAGTGGGGTGGGCTGGGTGGGGATAGATAGAAGGATTGTGTGTCAGATGGCAATATCAAACTAGTTTTATATAAACTGTCTTCAATTACCAAGATATGGGGGAGGGATAAATTTGGCTCCAGTTTGGCTGGCTTTAAAACAAATCAACAGATTTGACAACAGGGTCACCATTTGAACAAACTTGGTAGAGGACCCTAACTGGAGTGCAAACACAAACTATTAAACTGTTGGCTCTTGTAATTTCAGAGAAGAAGATTTTTCAAGTTTGTCCCTATATAAGTCTATATAAAACATGTGACCCAGAGGATAGGGCCAAATTTGACTAAAGGGTCACCATTTGAACAAACTTGGTAGTTGACCATAAGCTGATGGTAAATTTACAATACAACATATTAAACCTCTGGATCTTGTAGTTTCAGAGAAGAAGATTTTTTAAAAAGTTTTTCCCTATGTAACTCATGTAAAACTTGTGATCCCTGGGGAGAGGCCAAATTTGACCTCAGGGTCACCATTCAAACAACTTGATAGAGGACCATAAGCTGAGAGTAAATAAAACATATTAAACCTTTGACTCTTGTAGTTTTCAGAGAAGAACATTTTTAAAGTTTTTCCCTATATATGTCTATATAAAACTGTGACTCCTGGGGCGGGGCCAAATTATACCCCAGGGTCACCATTTGAACAATTTGTTTAGAGAAACATAAGCTGATAATAAATACAAAATATTAAACCTTTAGCTCCTGTAATTTCAGAGAAGAAGATTTTTGAAATTATTCCCTATATAAAACTATGTAAAACTGTGACCACTGGGGCGGGGCCAAATTTGACCAGGGTCACCATTTGAACAAACTTGGTATAGGATTCATAAGCTGATACTAGATAAAACATATTAACCTTTATCTCTTGTAGTTTTATAGAAGAAGATTTTCTTCCCTATAACTCTATGTAAAACTGATCCAACAAGGGCTCCTAAGCTCCCAATTAAAGAAAGAAAAACCAAGGTTCCTCCTAAAATAAATAAAAAATAAATAAAACAATAAAAATAAAAAATAATAAAGAGTTGAACCCATGAAACAAGGTTTCTTATGGAGATAAAAAAGTTAAAAAAAATGCCTCCAGTGAGCTTTAAACCCATGACCCCTGGAGTTTCCAGTGTACATGATCAAATATTGAAATAGGGCCATAACCATAACTCCTGTATTACTGGTTCGATCTGGCTGATTTTTAAACTCGTCCGAGCTTTCATTGATTTCAACAATATGGCCAAGTTTAGGAAAGATCGAATATGAAATTAGGGCGCTAGAGTGTTCACAAGGCTGAAAATAGCAGTTTTCATAATTATTTAATGGCACGTAACTCCAGTGTTCCTGTCCCGATATAGCTGTTTTTTGAACTTGTCCGAACTTTCATTGATATTAACAATCTATGAAAGTTTGGTAAAGATCAAATAATAAATGAAGGTGCTAGGCTATAATGGCATTTTCAAAAAAAAACAAGGGTCATAACTCTGGTGTTACTAATCCAATTTAGCTGATTTTCGAACTTGTCCAAGCTTTCATTGGTATTAACACTCTTTGTTAGTTTGGTAAAAAGAAGGTGCTAGAGTGTTCACAAGGCAGAAAATGACATTTTTCAGAAAAATCAAGGGCCATAACTCCGGTGTTCTGATCTGATTTGGCTGGTTTGAACTTGTCCGAGCTTTCGTTGATATTAACAATCTGTGCAAGTTTGGTAAAGATCAAATAATGAATGAAGGTGCTAGAGTGTTCACAAGGCTTAATATGGCATTTTTCATCAAAACAAGGGCCACAACTCCGATCTGGCTGGTTTTCGAACTTGTCCTAGCATTCATTGATATAAAGACACTGGCAAAGTTTCGTAAAGATCCGATTTATAATAAAGGCCCTAGAGTGTTCACAAGGCAAAAGTTAACGGAAGACGGACAACGGACAACTCGTCATCCCATAAGCTCTGCTGGCCTTCGGCCAGTAGAGCTAAAAAAGGGAAACATAATGGGGGGAGTAACTAATTATTAGAAGCTTACTATCAGAGCCTAAAATAGGAGAATAACTAAAGTGGAGGAATTTACTCTCTGTGACTAAATGGGAGAATAACTAAAGAGGATTGGTTTACTCTCTGAGACTAAATGGGAGAATAACTAAAGAGGAGGAGCTTACTATCAGAGCCTGAATGGGAGAATAACTAAAGAGGAGGAGCTTACTCTCTGAGATATAATGGGAGAATAACTAAAGAAGAGGGTCTTACTCTCTGGGTCTAAATGGGAGAATAACTAAAGAGAAGCTTACTCTCTGAGACTAAATGGGAGAATAACTAAAGAGGAAGAGCTTACTCTCTGAGTTCATATGGGAGAATAACTAAAGAAGAGCTTACTCTCTGAGTCCATATGGGAGAATAACTAAAGCGAGGTGGCTTTCTTTCTGAGTCTAAATAGGAGAATAACTAAAGAGGAGGAGCTTACTCTCTGAGACTAAATGGGAGAAGAACTAAAGAGGAGGAGCTTACTCTCTGAGACTAAATGGGAGAAGAAATAAAGAGGAGGAGCTTACTATCAGAGCCTGAATGGGAGAATAACTAAAGAGGAGGAGCTTACTCTCTGAGACATAATGGGAGAATAACTAAAGAAGAGGGTCTAACTCTCTGGGTCTAAATGGGAGAATAACTGAAGGGAAGCTTACTCTCTGAGACTAAATGGGAGAATAACTAAAGAGGAAGAGCTTACTCTCTGAGTTCATATGGGAGAATAACTAAAGAAGAGCTTACTCTCTGAGTCCATATGGGAGAATAACTAAAGCGAGGTGGCTTTCTCTCTGAGTCTAAATAGGAGAATAACTAAAGAGGAGGAGCTTACTCTCTGAGACTAAATGGGAGAAGAACTAAAGAGGAGGAGCTTACTCTCTGAGACTAAATGGGAGAAGAACTAAGCAGGAGGGGCTTACTCTCTGAGTCTAAATAGGAGAATAACTAAAGAGGAGGAGCTTACTCTCTGAGACTAAATGGGAGAAGAACTAAAGCGGAGTGTCTTTCTCTCTGAGTCTAAATAGGAGAATAACTAAAGAGGAGGAGCTTACTCTCTGAGACTAAATGGGAGAAGAACTAAAGAGGCGGAGCTTACTCTCTGAGACTAATAGGGAGAAGAACTAAAGAGGAGGGGCTTACTCTCTGAGTCTAAATAGGAGAATAACTAAAGAGGAGGAGCTTATTCTCTGAGACTAAATGAGAGAATAACTGAAGAGAAGCTTACTCTCTGAGACTAAATGGGAGAATAACTGGAGAGGAAGAGCTTACTCTTTGAGTCCATATGGGAGAATAACTAAAGAAGAGGGGCTTTCTCTCTGAGACTAAATGGGAGAATAACAAAAGAGGAGGAGCTAACTCTCTGAGACTAACTGAGAGAATAACTGAAGAGAAGCTTACTCTCTGAGACTAAATGAAGAATAACTAAAGAGGAGCATAATCTCCGAGACTAAATGGGATAATAACTTTAGAAGAGGGGCTTACGCTCTTAGACTTAATGGGAGAATAACTAAAGAGGAGCCTACTCTCTGAGACTAAATGGGAGAATAACTAAAGAGGAGGCGCTTGCACTCTGAGACTAAATGGGAGAATAACTAAAGAGGAGACGCTTACACTCTGAGACCAAATGGGAGAATAACTAAAGAGGAGCTTACTCTCTGAGACTAAATGGGAGAATAACTAAAGAGGAGGAGTTTACTCTCTGCGACTAAATGGGAGAATAACTTTAGAACAGGAGGAGCTTACAGTCTGAGACTAAATGGGAAAAAAAACAAAAACGAGTATCTTACTCTCTGAGACTAAACGGGAGAATAACTTTAGAAGAGGAGCATATGATTAAATGTCAGAATGAGTAGACAGGCGGGGCTTAGTTTTTGAGAAAAATGGGTGAAAAAGTTACTGTTTGAAAAAAAAGTAGAATAACTTTATAGAAGAATTGCTAAGAGGAGGGACTATCTAGCCAGTGATTCAAATGATAAAGAGAATTCGACGACGATAATTATTAAATCTTCCAACCACTAAAAAGACTAATACAAAGTTAGGGAGAGACACTTGTATATAGTTTAGGGTTACTGATTTTGCAGGGTATAATGAACAAATACGTTCCACAAAACAATTAAAACAAAACCGAGACATACGAAATTGTATAGTCTAGTAGAATACATATTAAAATTAACATTCTACAGAATTTAACAATCACCGCTGTTGTTCAAAATTATTTAGTTTCGTGATATTCGTGTTTTGCTTATAAATATTCAAGCGAACGACGGTAATTTTATTTTACAAAACATGTTTTAATAACAGACAACATATGGACGATTAAAATGTACTTTTTAAAACGCTATCGGGTGACTCATTTTAAGAAAACCGATGTTACATTTCGTGTGAAGTGATTAGTGTTTCCATGCACTGGTAATAAATATCTTTTAGTACCCAATTTATTTTATATTTACATAAACATTGTGAGATTTAAAGATTAATTTCTAGCAAACTGATACATTCGGTTTAACCTTATGGTTATAACTAGCATGTCGCAAACGGTGTATCAAGCCTAATTTCTTAAGGTTTAAACGGACAAACGGACATACGGACATACGATGTCAGACCTGTGAAAATCAGCCCATTGAACACAATGCAAACTAGACTATATTTGGAGATCAGTCACAAGTTCCACAACATTCGTTCGCTTAAATACACATTAATTCTGTGAATGTGAATTAAACACACATTTGACTCGCAAGCGGTCCCATATCTGGAATAAAACACCGATTTAGTTTTTCAACATTTCATGTCATTCATTCACACTATGCGTATTTTGAAATAAACATCTGTCAAAACCACATCTCTACCTAACCTCTGTGCTCATACTCTCCAAAGAAATAATCCTGAAAAACACTGTAAAATACTTACTATTCATGATAACAGACATAATACGTTAACATCAGGTTAGATTTAACGATGAAATAAAAACTCATCTTGGGAAAAACACATGCAAACTAGAAACTCTGGATTTGTTCAACTATTTTAGCACCCTACGACCCGGAAGTACTTCCTGACTGGTCTGACACCATACGGCATTCTTCGAAGTATTTTTACCAAGCACTACGCTTATTCCCTAAATAGCCATACACGGCCGGTTAAAAAACATCAAAATTGCCGGGTGTCCCTTTAACTGACTATTAATGTCAACATTACGTGGTCCCGCCTTAATTCCATTAATATATGGAAAAGCTTACCAGGGTTTTATAACGGATATTTCGCCAATAAAACATATTTAAAAACCTTTTTTTTACTGAAAAAATGTTATAACCTGTTTAAAATACCTATTACATGATTTAATTTTACAATATGCAACTTTTAAAGCCGAACAATTAAGGTTTTATTTCATACCCCAGTCAACCCCGTTTTCGCTTCTTGGAGAAGAGGTTGAATGGGGTATGAGAGTTAATACTCGGACCACGTAATGCAAAAGTACTCCATAATGGCTTTAATTTGTCATTTTATGAAACAAAATCGTGAAATTGGATCTCCTTTAAATCAACACCTTGTTAGCAGGTACATATTTCAAATACTGTCTGGTTTAGCTAAAACACTCTGTTTGGTAATTGACACTTTTGTCAAGTGATATTATCTAGACTGAAATACATCGGGTTTTGTGTTTTTTCATGTGTTTTTTTTAGATTTGTTCAAATACATTATTTCTGAATTAAATTGATACAAATAAACTAAATGAGCTGTAGACCACCAAAAGATTACACTGAACATATAAAATAAAAAACCCGAAAAAATTATTTCTTAACTATACATACGCGCAAGGGATAGCTATTTTGAAATTATTGTAGGAAACTGGTAATGTTCCATCTATCTACCGGTATGTGTGGCTGGATCTGATTGGTTAAAGAATTCATCCGAGATATTTTGGCTACACCAGATCTGACCATCAAATGAAAAATGAAATTGCTACACAGGAAACATATCTTGGTGCGAAATTCATTTGTTTTACATATGTATTGCATATGAAAGTAAACAAGTGTGTTTTCGATGAATTTTACTAAATAGCATAAACAACTAAACAGGCTGTATAACCATTTTCTAAAATATTCGACTAAAATTTATTTAAATGCTGTTTGTATTAATAATTTAATATTATAGTAGTTTCATATGTAATACATATGTATACATTTTATATGTGCCATATCTGTATTGTTTAACATGAACATAATATCTACTGCATAATATTATGCAGTAGATATGTGACACATATGTATCATTTACACATGTGGCACATATGTAGTTAACGTGATGTTCGAGTAAAAATGAAAGTAACATGCAAATAATAAGAAAGCAACACATCACGACAGATGGATGAAGGACGCATGACGGATAACAGTTTTTCTTGGCCTTCTTCATGCTAAGGCAGCATTATATTTACATATATCTATTGCCAAATTATCGTATACTGATTTTAAAAGTTGTATTAACACATATTCGTTACTCATGGCAATCCGCTTAGGATCTGTCAGTTAACAATAAACTCCATTCAATTAAACCGTTACTCGGGGAATGGCGTTCTTCTAATAGACCCATTCGTCGAGAAGAAGTTGTTCTATCCCGGTGCAGGATAGGGCATACACGTTATACTCATTCATACTTATTACAAGGTGAGAAAAGTGAGCAATTACCAGAATGTATACCCTGTTTTGCACCGTTAACGGTCAAACATGTATTGTTGGAATGTGTAGACTTTGATCCTATGCGGCAAAGATACTACAATGTTAATACTATAAAAGAGTTATTTGATATTATAGATTTTAGTTCTTATATATATTTACTTGTTTATACACCCGTTGACGGGTATTTGTTGATTTACATAGTTTATATTACTACCATATCATCCCTTATTTGTAAATAGTTTATCTTTTTATATTTACATTAACTTTTAATTACTACTTCATTTTTTCATCTTTCATCAGTTTTTGAGCACAGTATGACCTATTTATGTGTCGACGTGCCGTAAAACACCATTCATTCATACCTAGACATATTGGACCTAAAAAGCCTGGGAAATACAAACGTACTCGACCTACATCAGTAGAATTTTGTTCCCGTCCTCTGCATATTTATGCGTATCCGCTATATCAGATGTTTGTATCATACTGTCTCGGATTCATTGCACCAGGCAGTTACGTAGATAAGATAGACACCGATAAGATAAAACATGATGGATTTTATTCCAAGTCATATTTTAACTATTTTAATTCAAAACAGTTTTGAATATGTAACGAAAGAACCCCATATAGAGAGTTCAGTTCATCGCAATACTCTGGTAACTACACATAAATAATAAATGAATGAATGGTGTTTTACGGCACGTCGACACATAAAACAAATAAAGAAGATATAACAGTGATGCGGTAACCGCTCTTACAATTTAACTCAAGTCGGATTAGCTTCAGGATGTTTCTAGAGTCAACGAATGATAGACAGGCCCCATTATGGGCCCAGAAAGGGTCCTGTGTTTTGAAAGTTTTACTTTATATATATGGCAGAGAAAATCATACATCGAACGAACATTTTTTTCAAAACACCGCGCTATCATTCTCTTCCATCTTTTGAAGCGCCAGTGCCATTTACAATCTAAAGCAAGATAAACTGTATATAAGTTCTCTCCATCAACTGTTTTATGTACATGTAGGTGTTTTCCCTAATTTCACACAGAACTTAATATAAAAACGTAATGATAGCGCGGTGTTCTGTTAATTAATTTTGACGTCCGGTTATCTCAAGCAGTATAGTAACTGTTAATTGTTTTGTAAAGTATTTATTATAAGGTGACGGATAAGAACTCAACAATGTCCCATAATGGATACATTTGCTTAATATGCCCAGGTGTTTAAATGTTATTGTAAACTATTTAATAATAAAGATGTTATAGCAAAAGTCCACGTAATTTTGGATCACCCCTCTTTTTCTTTTTTTTTGCAGGACACAGTGGATAACACGGTGAATTGTAAATCGAAGGAGCCGGATACAATCCTCAAATGCGCCACTTAGTGTTATCGAAATCGGAGGAGCCGTATACAAGACTCAAATGCGCCACTTAGTGTTATCGAAATCGGAGGAGCCGGATACAAGCCTCAAAGGCGCTACTTAGTGTTATCGAAATCGAAGGAGCCGGATACAAGCCTCAAATACACCACTTAGTGTTATCGGTGTGTTCTTGGGCAAGACACTTTCCTTCCGCCTCCTCCGTCAGATGGGGAAATAAATAAGGCAGTATAACGTCACGTACGACCTTTGAACCATTGATTCCTAAATACTTTATTTTCAGAAGATATGAAACCACTAATTATTTTCCGCATAGACACCAATGTTAAAGTGCCACATATTAATGATTTGCTGCAATTTCTACGCAGCAGCGTAATTTTCATAGAGAAAACTAATTTTCCCACTTGAAAAATTACCAGAAAAGGTAGGGTCACAAGCCATGTAAGAAAGTTCTTGTTTGTTTACTAAACAGGTCAAGGGTACAGCTGTTTTCAGTGACGGTTGCTTACAAAGTGTAAGCATAGAGTCCAAATTTCGAAAATGGTAATCATTGATCCAGTAAAACTATTAATACGTTTCTTATACACACAACCAGAAAATCGAACAGAAATGGGCAGTTTTCCCCTACTTCCATAAAAAAGGAGGGATTACTTTTTATTATAGGAACTACATTCGATCCACCTCAGAGGTTTACATGTAATTAGTGATGGTAAACCAGAAGTGTAAAAGTTGCTTATCGATGTATAGGCGCATGTAGAGTAGAAAGAGCCCTGCTTCGAGCAGTTGCATTGTTTCAGGTGCCATCTCGCTCATATCAAAAGAGCAGTGACAGAAAGACAATAAACGTGGCTCCAGCGTAAATGGAGTTTCTACGATAGAATTTGCAGCAACTCTGCAGTTGAGGTTGAGAAGGTTCTAGGCCCATTTTCCATATTTTATCTCGATGTACACGGAGGATGAGCCTGGCATGTTCATGCCTGTTAGGCGCCATATAACCTTTTCATGTGTTGGTGCGCCTTAAAACTCAATTCAGTTCAATTCAATTCGAGCTGCTTGGAGTTCTCATAGGGTTTAAATGAGCTCTTTATGAAAAGCCGTGTTGTGTCCAGCCATTCGCAACGACCAACTGCTGGTATCAATACATATACTGTATTGTTAGTACATATCTCAAACAATTTGTACTTTCATGTTCAGTTGTTATGATTCATACTACACAGTGTTGTTGTGTTTCGTACGTAAGACATACTACCGAATTGCAAATATTCACATTAAAAGTACATTGGGAGATCGGATGTCCACACTTTTATATAAGTGCGTGATATGCGATGATTATCAAATCAAATTCCGGCATTTTTATATGTTTTTTTATAAATTATACAGAAGACCCTATCAAAATAACAACACACCTTAAAACTAGTACGTCTGCTAAATGTTAAGATATGTCATGTTCAATCTTTAGAACAAAAACTATGCACTTGTATATCAAGTTTGGCATCAAAGATAATGTGGAATGTAGACGAATGTGCACGTGGACTTATATCATGAAAACATGGTTCACTTTCCAGATAATGTACCTAACCAAAACATACGATTAAATCTTTTCTTTCATTAGCTTTACGAATGAATCTAAGTGGATGGTGGGATGTATTCAATAATAATTACGTTTCCCTTATTTCTGTTTGTTATATACCTATCAGTCATGTATACCTAATAAATATCTTCATTCCCCTACAATGGAATACAAAACCCTGAACAATAAATACCTTCATTCCCCTACAATGGAATACAAAACCCTGAACACCTCTAGAGGTTTTCTGAAGCAGTTTCACTATACTACTATCGTATCACTATACTACTTAAATATATTTATGTATCACTACACTACATACGTCTTGTGACGTCGTCGCCTGCCTGTGTAAACACAAACTAGTCTACTATACGGTGCTATTATATTTTACGAGCTTTCTTTATAATAAACGGATCATTACTAGAGTAAGTTTTCCGGAAATTGCATCACCTCTTGTGAATATGCCATATCTCCAGGATCACAGTTGAGATTAAAGCCTCTCTTGGACTAAAGCCTCTCGTGATATTCTGCAGATATGGACTGTCCCCTAAAGCCTCTCGTGATATTCTGCAGATATGGACTGTCCCTCGAGGTGATACAAACTTCCACATTACGTTACTATAGTAATATAGTATCAGTCCCCTCCCTCTGGGTCGGCTCTAAATTATCAGATAATGTGTTGAAACTTGTAAAAATAAAACTTGATTCATACGTGATTTTAAAAGAAAAAGGAAACTGTAAATGATAGTTTAAACAGAGGGTATAATTTACAGTCTGGCTATAAGGGTTATATACCTAAAAGAGAGCATTTCGGAAGCCTCTCTCAAGTTACATACTTAACATACCAATTATAATTATTGTAAATTAATGACAGAAACTACGTAATACGGTGATGACTTCGCAATTTCATTTAGTGGATGTCTAGTCTTGATCATTTGACGCTTGATTGTAAATACAAACGTCTTCTTGACCCTTTGTGCTGAAAAAAAGAAAGAAACCGGAAATACATGTCCGTAATTATTATTTGCCCCCGAAGGGCGGCATATATTAGTCGCAACGTCCGTCAGTCCGTCCGTCCGTACAATCGCGTCCGGTCAATAACTCTTGACATTCATGAACGGATTTTCAAATAACTTGGCACAAGTGACGTGTCGCGCACAAAATCCAGGTCCGTGGCTCCAAGGTCACACTTAGAGGTCAAAGGTCACTTCGGGGGCATTTGTAATTTACAGGGACATTTCTTGTTTATTATAGTAATACTGACCAACCATCCGCATTTAGTTCGTCGATATAATGATGCATTTTTCCTCTTTGTTTATTTAATAATTTATTGTTGTTCTGCCGTTCTGTATAGCTCAGATAGAAGGTGCGTCTGTATTAGCCATCAGAAACAATACCAGCATTTCGGTAAAATGGATGTCATACGCTTCTGTACAGTTTGTATATTGTTGGCTTCAATCTCCGAATATATTTTAGACCACATTTTCGTAGCTTTATGATTGAACCTGTTTGCTTACTGTAGGTGGACTACTCCCGTATTTACGGATAAAGTGAGTATCCGAAAAGTATAGTAAAAGTTATCAAGGATAACAATTTAAACGCAAAAAAGGATAACAATTTAAACGCAAAAAACTAAAACATATCCGCCAATTATTTTATGCCACTGGCGCATCTTACGAAATATATGTAAATATATTACTAAGGAAAGATATAAAAATGAATAAAACTAAAATGGAGATATAGAATAAATCTATAATTATATAATAAATAAAACTAAAATTATATCATGAATGAATGAATGGTGTTTTACGGCACGTCGACACATACATAGGTCATATTGTGCCCAAAAACTGATGAAGATGAAGACATGAAGTAGTAATTAATTAAAAATTAATGTAAATATATAAAGATAAAACTATTTACAAATAAGGGATGATATGGTAGTAATATAAGCTATATATGTAAATCAACAAATGCCCGTCAACGGGTATATAAACAAGTAAATATATATAAGAACATAATTTATTATAATCATTTATATAGTCCGATTTCTTTCAGGAAATCTAAAACAAGACTTAAATCTATATTATCAAATAACCCTTTCATAGTATTAACATCGTAGTACCTTTGACGCATAGGATCAAAGAATTAAGTATATAATGAATAAAACTAAAATTATATATATAATATGTTTATATATTATATTTCTATAAATTATTCTTTTTATCCGTCCTTCTTTCAATTCTTCTAGATATTCGTAAGAATGATTGAATGAATGGTATTTTACGGCACGTCGACACATAAACAGGTCATATTGTGCGCAAAAACCGACGAAAGATGAAGAAATTAAGTAGTAATTAAAAATTAATGTAAATATATAAAGATAAAACTATTAAAAATAAGGGATGATATGGTAGTAATATAAACTATATATAAATCAACAAATGCACGTCAACGGGTATATAAACAAGTACATATATATAAGAACACATTATAATGATTTATATAGCCTGATTTGTTTTAGGAAATCTAAAACAAGACTAAAATCTATAGTATCAAACAACTCTTTCATAATATTAACATTGTAGTGCCTTTGAATGAATGAATGAATGGTGTTTTACGGCACGTCGACACATAAATAGGTCATATTGTGGGCAAAACTGACTGATGATATTCGTAAGGATCACCTCTGGTTAAAATGATAGTCCTCAGAAATTGGTGAAACCGCACCAAATATAATACAAACATTGCATAATAATTATAGAGTTTCCATAAAACAAGCATAATGACTCACCCGGGTCTGCTACTGATCCGTGTCCCTTCCACGGATTGCATAAAGGGACTTTCCGTGGTGCCGAGACTCCGTACCGTCCCAATACAGAAAATGTTAGCTAACAGAACCGCTGTCAGCATGATGGTGCCGTCGATAACAAGCCTTCCTTCTCCAGAATTTATCCCAGCACTAACCGCCAGCATCAATGTAGAAGAACGTTTTTTTTTAATTTAAAAAAAAGTTAGATGCATAGAAAATTCAAGCTGAGAACTTTTTAAAATTTCAAGAAAACACACGCCGCAAATTATTTAAATCGGTTTAGTCTGCATTCCTAGGAAAACACTTTTTGTTTAAATAATTGTGATTCTATTTCCTTTTTCTCTTAACATGTTTGATTGTATATAATTAAAGTGACGTTCCCCGTGCTAAACGCTGCCTCCTCGTTACGAACACGACGTGGATGCAAGTCGTTTGATATGAAACACGACTGCACGGTTTCTTTTTTTGTAAAAAAATATAAAATGAATGTCGTTTCTTATACTAACATAGTGGAACGTAGTTCATGCTACGTAAACGTGTGCAGCTATTTGTAATTGGTGAGATGAGTTATAGGGTTATGTCTCCATCCACGTACTCAATGTTTTTGATTACAGTATATTTTGATATCAGTGTTTATCACGTTTTACTATCGAGTTCCGTTTTGAAGGCCACTATTTAAGTTTCAACAGGGGTATCTCTGAAAGACCATACATACGCACTCATCATGATATGTACGCACTTTTTACAAGATACATACGCATTCCATACACACGCAGTAAGATGCATACGCATAAATACGCAGTCCATACACGATCAACAAGATACATACACAGTCCTTGCACTGCACATACGCATTTTTTAAAAAGATAAATACGCAGTCCATACACACTCAACAAGATACATATGCAGTTCTTGCACTGTACATACGCAATTTTTACAAGATAAATACGCAGTCCCTACACAATCAAGATAAATACGCAGTCCTTGCACGGTACATACGACATTTGTACATGATAAATACGCATTCCATACACACTCAATATACATACGCAGTCCTTGCACGGTACAAACGCATATTTTACAAGATAAATACGCAGTCCATACACGCTCAACAAGATGCATTTGCACTCCTTATACGGTACATACGTACTCAGCAAGATACATACGCACTACTTGGACGGTACATACAAACTCAACAAGATGAATACGCACTCCTTATACGGTACATACACACTCAACAAGGTACATACGCACTCCTTATACGGTATATACGCACTCAACAAGATGAATACGCACTCCTTATACGGTACATACACACTCAACAAGGTACATACGCACTCCTTATACGGTACATACACACTCAACATGATACATACGCACTCCTTATACAGTACATACGCACTCTTTACACGGTACATACACACTCAACAAGATACATACGGTACCTTATACGGTACATTTGTTTGTTTGTTTGTATGGTGTTTTACGTCATTTTCAACACATGTAAGGTTCTATATGACGGTCGATTTTTTGTGGTGGAGGCAGACCACACACTTTTCCTGTGTAGAACCAGTACTGTACACCTCCCGCCATCCGTAAGAATCCACACTTCCTCACTTATAAGTCGAGCTCCCAGTCGGATTCGAACCCGCAGCGGTGAGAGTTAAACGGTACATACACACTCAACAAGATACATACGCACTCCTTTTAAGGTACATACGCACTCAACAAGATACATACGCTGTATTGCACGGTACATACACGCTCAACAAAATATATACGCACTCAACAAGATACATACGCACACCTTGCACGGTACATACGCACTCAGCAAGATATATACGCACGCCTTGCACGGTACATACGCACTCAGCAATATATACATAATCACTCCTTGCATGGTACATACGTACTCAACACGATATATACGCACACCGTGCACGGTACATACGCACTCAATAAGATACATACACACTCAACAAGATGCATACGCACTCCTTTTACGGTAAATACGCACTCAACAAGTTACATACGTACTCAACAAGATACATACGCAATCGTGCGCGGTACATACGCACGCCACATACGGTAAATACACACTCCTTATACGGTACATACACACTCAACAATATACATACGCACTCCTTGCAGGGTACATACGTACTCAACAAGGTACATATGCAGTATTGCACGCTCAATAAGATAAATACGCACTCAACAAGATGCATACGCACTACTTGGACGGTACATACACACTCAACAAGATACATACGCACACCTTGTACGGTACATACGTACACAATAAGATACATACGCACTCCTTTTACGGTACATATACACTCAGCAAGATACTCCTTACACGGTACATGCACTTTTGATATAACATATACGCAGTCATTACACGGTATACATGCATGCATGCATGATACATACGCAGTCCTTTCAAGGTAAATATGTATGTATGCAATTTTCAAACGATACATACGTAGTAGTTAAACGTTATATACGCACTCAACACGAGACGTACGGACTTTTTACAAGATACATAGGCACTCAACAAGATACATACGCACGCACATTTGCACGATTCATATGCACTCAATATGTTACACAGTCACGCATTGCACGAACTGTTAACATGATACTTTAATATGAACTCCTGTGTCGTGCCCGGGTTGTTGTGCGTTACTCTAGCTTCATTGGTACATGAGTAAAATGATTCCATTAAAACGGACACATACTACCAAGTTAGTAAACAAATACTGTGAAATTTAAGAAACTGTACAATTCAGGGGGACGTTTCACTAAACATCTTACATTAAGGACTATTGGTCTCTGTTAAAAGAATATCCAAAATGGATTGGGTATGGTTAATTGAAATTGTCATGCAAGTGCATATTATAGGCATGAACAATGTCAATTATTTTAACAGATGACAGTAATTCAACACTATTGATGTGAACATAATATCAGAAACAATATTGATTTGGCTGAAATAATGGCTGAAATAATGCCCTTTATATTCGAAAAGTTTAGTAAAATTTTACTCGAAGTATTTGTTTTTTATATTAAATAAATTTGTCAAAAGATTTGTCCATGTATCTAAAAATTTCTAAATTAAATATGACATCAAAGGGTGGGTAGGGGGCGGGAGAGGGAATTGCCAATTTAAAATGTATGCTTTTGTTCCTTCATGTTTTTTTTTTAATGTATTTTTTTTTAATGAGTTATCTGTCCTATGTTGCACTTATTTAATTGCATGCCTTTTTCAACTTTTCATTTTCCTACATGGTTCAGCACAAGTTTAACTCTGTCAAACAGTGCACATATTCATGTCCGTCGCATCACTACTTGGCATAATGTATCTTCTACAAGCATTTATGAGTTTACAACACTGGGTGGTCCATTACTAAAATATACTGTATGCAACATACTACAGTGTATCCTCCTCGTCCCATTACCCCTGTGCTTATCACGCATACGAAAAAACAAAACAAGCTAACATATCACGCTAAGCAGATCTCATTTCACAGTTTATCATTAACATAGCAAAATGGTTACTGAAGAGCAGGCTTATCTTTTATGCCACTTTTATTGCGTATATAAACTTATATCACTTTAATTTGGCCACTTTGGTTTCACCATCTTTCATATCATGGGATTGGTGGAATAATTCGTATTAATAGTAATGTGCGAGTGGGAAATAAGTATCATTACGTGGTCCGAGTATTAACTTTCCACCCCCTTCTCCAACAAACGAAAACGGGGTTGGCTGGGGTATGAAATAAAACCTTAATTTCAGCTTAAAATGTTTGCATATTCATAATATTGCAAAATTAAAACATTTAATAGGCAATTTTAAACAAGTTATTGCATTTTTTCAGTAAAAAGGTTTGTAAACATGTTTTTTTGTCGAAATATCCGTTCTAAAACCCTGCTAATATAAGCGTTCACGTCGCTTAATGGAATAAAGGCGGGATCACGTAATGACTATAGGTCTCACCACACAGTTAGCTCCCTTTAAACCCACAGTAGGGAAATTTTTGCGCCATAAAAAGCAGTAGTGTGTTCTTTGGTTTTAAATTTTTTTTTTAAATTGCTGACATATATGTTTATTGCTGTTGCAGGTGAGATGAACAATGAATGAATAGTGTTTTACGGCACGTCGACACATAATTAGGTCATATTGTGCGCAAAAATTGATGAAAAATGAAGAAATGAAGTATTAATTAAAAATTAATGTAAATATATAAAGATAAAACTATTTAAAAAATAAGGGATGATAAGGTGTAATATAAACTATGTATGTAAATCAACGAATGCCCGTCAACGGGTATATAAACAAGTATATATATATAAGAACACATTACAATGATTTATATAGTCTGATCTCTTTCAGGAAATCTAAAACAAGACTAAAATCTACTGTATCAAATAACTCTTTCATAGTATTAACATTGTAGTACCTTTGACGCATAGTATCAAAGTCTACACATTCCAATAAGATGTGTTTGACCGTTAACGGTGCAAAGCAGGGTATACATTCTGGTAATTGCTCACCTTGTAATAAATATGAATGAGTATAACGTGTATGCCCTATCCTGCACAGGGCTAGGACAACTTCCTCTCGACGAACGGGTCTACTAGAAGAACGCCATTTCCGAGTAACGGTTTAACTGAATGGAGTTTATTGTTAACTGACAAATCCCAAGCGGTTTGCCAAGAGTTACGAATATATGTGTTAATACAACTTTTAAAATCAGTATAAGGTAATTTGGTATTAGATATAGGTAAATCTAATGCTGCCTAAGCAGCACTATCAGCTCTATCATTACCACGTATTCCTACATGGCTTGGAAGCCAGCAGAAAATAATAACATTATCAATTATAAGAGAATTGTATTTTTCTAAAAGTTGAAGCACAACTGGGTTATCATGTTTCATATTACCCAGTGCTTGAAGAGATGAAAGGGAATCAGAAAAGATTACGAAATGGTCATCATCAGATTCCTGAATATAATTTAAGGCAAGTTCAATTGCCTTAAGTTCAGCTGAAAAGATAGAGGCCTTGTCAGGCAGGCGGCTCTTTATGCTGTGTTTGTGAATAGCTGCTGCAGCTACCTTATCTCCATCTTTAGAGCCATCTGTGTAGATATGTTGAAAGTCACTGTATTTCGATATAATTTCATTAAATTTGCTTTGAAAGACAGTAGGGTCTGTACTGGATTTGTTATTAATTCAAAGATCAAAAATAATTGTTGGAGTTTCCAAAGTCCACGGTGGAATTTGTGGTACTTTGTACTTGGCAATCAAATTTAGGTCGATTTCAGTGTCTCTTAATTTTGGTTTAATACGAAGACCAAATGGTCGAATGGCCTTCGGTTTTCGATCAAAAAGAGGTTCACAACTAGGATGAAAAACGTGATCGAAAGTTGGGTTTGAAAGGTTAGACTTTAATTTAATGGCGTATTGAAGAGCTAATTTGTCTCGTCTATGAGACAGTGATGGTTCATTGGCTTCAACATATAGACTTTCGGCTGGTGATGTACGAAAGGCACCTAAGGCGAGTCGTAATCCTTGATTATGTATAGGGTCGAGCATCTGCAAGTACGACTTGCGAGTCGATCCATATACTACTGAGCCCATGAATAGACGAACTTGAAAATACCACAATAAAAACATTAGTTTGTAATGCATATACAGTATTGGTGAGATATGCTCGGTTACATTTTATAAGTATAAATCTCTCTTCTTCTCTGTCTCTGTCTGTCTGTCTGTCTCTCTCCGCTTATATTTGACTTAATATATGAGGATGAACTCTCTTCTTACCTCAGTATACGGTGCCGGTCTTATAACGCAATTGTGAACATTAATACGGGATGCGCTGCCGTGCACGCGATTGACCTTATTTGTTTCCATTAAAATACAAATTAAAAGCATACTGTGTGTCATTCAATGCATGTCTAATGTAGATAAGGAATGACAAACTCGAAATTAGATACAAAGCTTTTGGCCAACTGAAGTGATTTCACATAAAAAATGTTATTGCAATTTGATTTTCTTGAAAGAAGACACAACCTTTTTGTTTTCTCTATTTCTAAAAGTCCTTTCAAAATTTTCGCATATTTATTGCATATATAATTATCTTAGATGTATAGGTGTTCCGTGAACGGTATCTTTTTTTTTGCTTACGCCTGTAATTCTTCATTTTTGTCGTTTTTATCGAGTGAATCCTTGGGTATGATCCCATTAGGATGCGGTGCTGATTCGGCCAGGATAAAATCAACGCATCAGCGCTGCATGAATACGGTCATCATTGTCACCGCGAATGTGGATATGCTTTACTGTATGCTGGAACGCTTTATTAGAGCATGGGAACACATATTTACTTAAAGCTACAGAGTCTCTATATCAATCGATTTCTTCTTTGTGAGAGTGTCTTTATTTGTAACTCCATGTTCACCAGTTCATGTCGAAATCGGATATTAAGCGAGGAAATATAGCGCAGGAAATCATTTAATGTATATACATCGACCAGTGCACATCGTACCTATACACAGGTAACAGTAATCTTCACAGAAAAAAAAGTTAGCCTCTTTCGGGGCTCGAACACACGACCTTCTGATTTCATGTCCGGCGCTCTATCCACTGAACTATAACGCTACTGGAGAAAATAGTATATTAACTACCATTTGTTATGAGGCAAAATAACTTAACATATTTGAACGCAATTCAAGATCGATCAATAAATATGTTGTCCATCTTGTCGCACGTGTAAATTAAGGACTATCGGTCAGCCATCTTTGATCAAACAAATCCAAAATCGATGAGATATGGTCAAGTGAATTTTTCAACGATGTACGCATTTTAGGCACGAGCAATGTCAACCATATAAGTTACATGACAGTAATTCAACACTATTGATGTGAACATAATATTAGAAAGAATACTTATATGGCAGAAATTGTGCGCTTTATATTCGAAAGGTTTGGTACAGTTTTACTCAAAGTTATTTTGTTTTTTATGTGAAATAAACTGGTCCATAAAATAGTCCATTTATCCAGCGAGTGCAGACGAGACATCATTTCTGAATAAAATAAGCCATGTTATCACATCATCCAAAATTCGAAATACATGTATTCTCTACTCGAAACTCGATTTTCTCTACTCGAAACTCGATTTCGCTACTCGAAACTCGACATTGTATACTCGAAACTCGATATTGTCTACTCGAAACTCGATTTTGTCTTCTCGAAACTCGATATTTTCTACTCGAAACTCGATATTCTCTACTCGAATTTCTCTACTCGAAACTCTAATTTCTCTACTCGAAACTCGATTTTGTCTACTCGAAACTCGATATTCTCTACTCGAAATTTTCTACACAAAACTCGATTTTCTCAACTCGAAACTCTCTACTCGATTTTGTCTACTCGAATTTTTCTACTCGATACTCGACTTTCTCTACTCGAAACTCGAAGTTTGGCATCTCTAAATCTTTGTAACAGTACATTTTGCCATGCTCTAAATAGAGATAACCGTGCCCTAAGTGGATTTAGTGTCACTAGCTACGCTGAGACATACCGAGGCATTGCATTTTATGAAGAAAAAAAAGGAAAAAAACACCGAGGCATTGCATCTGTACAATTGAGAGAATGTACTTACTATGTACAACGGTAGCTGTATCAGTGTTGGGAACGAAACAAAAAATAGATACAAAATTTTAAAAAAATGAACATGTTATTTGTTGAAAACAAACATTTAAATTTTTCCGGAAAAATTATCACAGAGTATTGTAGGTATAGACTATAACTACAATACTCTGCACTCTGGGATAATGTTACGCTCCCTAGTCAGCGGACGTATTTACCACTTCGTTCCAGAATATTACATAGTAATTTATAACCATTGCAAAGGAATTGAATTGAATTTGGTTATAAGGCGCACCAACACATGAAAAGTTATATGGCGCCTAACAGGCATGAACATGCCAGGCTCATCCTCCATGTACATCGAGATAAAATATGGAAAATGGGCCTAGAACCTTCTCACCCTGAACTGCAGAGTTGCTGCAAATTCTATCGTAGAAACTCCATTTACGCTGGAGCCACGTTTATTGTTTTTCTGCCACTGCTCTTTTGATGTGAGCGAGATGGCACCTGAAACAATGCAGGGATCATGATGAAGACCTTTTAATTAACATGAACAAAAAATGATAAAATGAACATGAATTTGGGGCGTTTTTACCCCTCTGCCTAAATTCATGTTTACAAACGGTTAACTTACAGAAATCAAGGGGGGAATTTAAGTAGCATGATTAAACTTACTGCAGATATATTGATTGTTTTATTAAAGCATTTAACAATTTCCCTGATACTCAACTTTTAAATAATACATTTATAATTGAAATTCAAACGAATCAACGAACATTTGAAACTAAACAACATCCGCGTACGTTCAATGTCTATTATACGTCATTATTTACGTCACGTGAATTCATACATGTCAAATGCCAAAATAAGACGAGGATTTACTTCTGTATAGAGAAACAGTTGAATTGAATAACAAACATAACTTAAAATAGATCATAAATATTTTACTATGAAAACATGCGATAAAAAATGTATTATTGTGTTCTGCTCGCGGTAAAGACGTTAACATAACATTAGAGTTTGATGTGCGATAATTAATCATTGTGCTAATATATCCGACATCCTCAAAATGGTCGATCGCATTAAATTTTGGAACTCGGTATTGTCTACTGAAAGCTTGCTTTTCGCCACTCGAAACTCGAAACTCGATATTCTCTACTCGAAACTCGAAACTTGATATTTTCTACTCGAAACTCGATTTTGTCTACTCGAAACTCGATATTTTTTACTCGAAACTCGATTTTGTCTAATCGAAACTCGATATTCTCTACTCGAAACTCGAGACTCGAAGAAAAGAATCCCTCTCCTGACCCTGGCTAGGACAACTTCCTCTCGACAAATGGGTCTACTAGAAGGACGCCATTCTCCGAGTAACGGTTTAATGGAATGGAGTTTATTGTTCACCGACAAGTCCCAAGCGGCTTACCAAGAGTTACGAATATATGTGTTGATACAACTTTTAAAATCAGTATAATGTAATTTGGTATTAGATATATGTAAACCTAATGCTGCCTTAGCAGCACTAGCAGATCTATCATTATCACGTATTCCTACATGGCTTGGAAGCCAGCAGAAAATAAAAACATTATCAACTATAAGAGAATTGTACTTTTCTAAAAGTTGAAGCACAACTAGATTATCATGTTTCATATTACCCAGTGCTTGAAGATCTGAAAGGGAATCAACAAAAATTACGAAATGATCATCATCAGATTCCTGAATAAAACTTAAGGCAAGTTCAGTTCAGTTCAGTTGCCTTAAGTTCAGCTGAGAATATAGAGGCCTTGTCAGGCAGGCGGCTCTTTATGCTATGTTTGTGAACAACAGCTGCTACAGCTACCTTGTCTCCATCTTTAGAACCATAATTATATGTTGAAAGTTACTGTATTTCGATTTAATTTCATTAAATATGCTTTGAAAGATAGTAAGATCTGTAATGGATTTGTTATTGCAAAGATCAAAAATAATTGTTGGTGTTTCCAAAGTCATCGGTGGAATTTGTGGTACTTTGTGCTTGGCAATCAAATTTAGGTCGATTTCAGTGACTCTTAATTTTGGTTTAATACGAAGACCAAATGGCCTTCGGTTTTCGATCAAAAAAGGTTCATACTTAGGATTAAAAACAGTATCGAAAGTTGGATTTGAAGGGTTAGATTGTAATTTAATGGTATACTGAAGGGCTAATTTGTACCGTCTATGAGACAGTGATGGTTCATTAGCTTCAACATATACTTTCGGCTGGTGATGTAAGGCTCCTAAGGCGAGTCGTAGTCCTTGATTATGTATAGGATCGAGCATCTGCAAGTAACACTTGCGAGTAGATCCATATACTATTGAGCCGTAGTCCAGCTTGGATCTGATAAGAGATCTGTAAAGTCGCAAGAGGACTTTTCGATCTGCTCCCCAATTAGTGTTTACAACAACTTTAAGTAAGTTAAGAGCTTTAAGGCATTTGGCCTTCAAGTATTTAAGGTGTGGTATAAACGTTAATTTACGGTCAAAAATAAGACCTAGGAATTTTGTCTCATCCACTACTGGTAAAGGTGAATCGCCCAGTGTTAGATGAGGGTCTTCGTGATGTTTGCGAAGATGCATACAATTGGTTTTAGATTTAGAAAATTTAAAACCATTTTCATCAGACCAGGTCTGAAATTTATTGAGACATTGTTGCAATTGTCTCTCAATAGTATTCATGCTTTTTGCACGATAACATATAACAAAGTCGTCAACATATACAGAACAATCCACACCTGGATTGATGCATTTTACTATACAGTTAATCTTTATATTAAAAAGCGTGACAGACAGTATGCTGCCCTGTGGAACATCCATCTCCTGTTCAGGAATATCAGAGAGGGTTGAACCCATTCGGACACGAAACTGTCTATCATCTAAGAATTTCTCTATAACAATGGGTAATCGGCCTCTAAGACCAAGGTCATGAAGATCATTCATAATACCGTACTTCCATCATGTCCATGCAGTATCATAAGCTTTCTCCAAGTCAAAAAATACAGCAACTAGATGTGTTTTGTTATGAAAGCTTCCCTAATAAACGATTCAAATCGAATGAGATTGTCTGACATTGTGCCTCGTTGGCGCCGGAATAAATATATATAAGAATACATTATAAGGATTTATATAGCCCGATTTCTTTTAGGAAATCTAAAACAAGACTAAAATCTATAGTATCAAATAACTCTTTCATAGTATTAACATTATAGTACCTTTGACGCATAGGATCAAAGTCTACACATTCCAACAAGATGTGTTTGACCGCTAACGGTGCAAAGCAGGGTATATATTCTGATAATTGCTCACCTTGTAATAAATATGTATGAGTATAAAGTGTATGCCCTATCCTGCACCGGGCTAGGACAACTTCTTCTCGACGAACGGGAATACGTGGTAATGATAGAGCTGATAGTGCTGCTAAAGCAGCATTAGATTTACATAATGCTAAATTACCTTATACTGATTTTAAAAGTTGTATTAATACATGTATTCGCAACTCTTGGCAAGCCGCTTGGGATTTGTCAGTTAACAATAAACTCCATTCAATTAAACTTTTACTTGGAGAATGGCGTTCTTCTAGAAGACCTACATGGCTTGGAAGCCAGCAGAAAATAATAACATTATCAACTATAAGAGAATTGTACTTCTCTAAAAACTGAAGCACAACTGGGTTATCATGTTTTATATTACCCAGTGTTTCAAGAGATGAAAGGGATCAGAAAATATTACAAAATGGTCATCATCAGATTCCTGAATATTATTTAAGGCAAAAGAAATATAAAAAGATCGGACAGGGAAAATAGCATTCAAGGAGGACAGTCAACTACAAAACACAGAAACAAACATGGAAACAGACAAACAAGAAGGCAAAAGTAATAATAAAAGTAAACGACATCACAAACACAAAAGGGTTGACAATAGGGCTACCGCCTTGGAACGGTCAGTGGCAAAGTAGTCCACTGGGGGTTTAAACCGGTTCTAGGGTGCACCAAACCTCACACTTACCCTAATGTCATCCCATTAAAACAGGACAGTGTAAATAAAGAAATCCCCGCCATGATCTAATCTCTAACCAACAATGAATGAATGGTGTTTTACGGCACGTCGACACTTAAATAGGTCATATTGTGCGCAAAAATTTATGAAAATGAAGTATTAATTAAAAATTAATGTAAATATATAAAGATAAAACTATTAAAAAATAAGGGATGATCAGGTGTAATATAAACTATGTATGTAAATGAACAAATGCCCGTCAACGGGTATATAAACAAGTAAATATATATAAGAACACATTACAATGATTTATATAGTCTGATCTCTTTCAGGAAATCTAAAACAAGACTAAAATCTACAGTATCAAATAACTGTAACCAACAAGGCAGCATCAATAGGCAGTATAAGTAAAACACAAATATGCTCGTGTAAATATAATACAAAAAAACAATAGCCTAGAAAGCCACATTGAAGGTACTCAATGACTTGGCAGAAGCCAGAGCAGTAAGAGAATACACCATTAAGGACACGACAAGAAAGATCATGGACAAATATCAAACGCCACCGTCCGAATGGGCTTTAGGTAGGCGTCATCATAGGGTCCACAGCCTGTCCGGTCATCGTATAATTAAAGAGGAAAGCATAGTGGCGAACTGTAAAAGGGTCCACCACCAAGCATGCAGTACGTTGCAAAATGATAGGGTCATAACCTCTTTTGATAAACTTTTTAACAAGTTTAACAAAGATAGTATGAAAGTGATCATGACCAAGAATCTTAAGTTCAATTGCCTTAAGTTCAGCTGAAAAGATAGAGGCCTTGTCAGGCAGGCGGCTCTTTATGCTGTGTTTGTGTACAACAGCTGCTGCAGCTACCTTATCTCCATCGTTGGAACCATCTGTCTGAATTTCGATTTAATTTCATTAAATTTACTTTGAAAGACAGTTGGGTCTATACTGGATTTGTTACTATTACAAAGATCAAAAATAATTGTTGGTGTTTCCAAAGTCCACGGTGGAATTTATGGTACTTTGTACTTGGTAATCAAATTTAGGTCGATTTGAGTGTCTCTTAATTTTGGTTTAATACGAAGACAAAAAGTGATGAAAGATGAAGAAATGAGGTAGTAATTAAACATTATAGAAATATATCAAACTATTTACAAATAAGGGATATGGTAGTAATATATGTATATCAACAAATGCCCGTCAACGGGCGTGTAAACAAGTAAATATATATATTTATTATAATGATTTATATAGTCTGATTTCTTTCAGTCAATCTAAAACAAGACCAAAATCTATAGTATCAAATAACTCTTTCATTGTATTAACTGTGTAGTACCTTTGTCGCATAGGATCACGTCTACATATTCCAACAAGATATGTTTGACCGTTAACGGTGCAAAACAGGGTATACATTCCGACAACTGACCACTTCTTCTCGACGAATGAGTTTACTAGAAGGACGCCATTCTCCGAGTAACGGTTTAATTGAATGGAGTTTATGAATGAATGAATGGTGTTTTACGGCACGTCCACACAAAAGAGGTCATATTGTGCGCAAAAACTGACGAAAGATGAAGTAGTAAATAAAAATTAATGTAAATATATAAAGCTAAAACTATTTACAAATAAGGGATGATATGGTAGTAAATTAATGAATGAATAAATGGCGCTTTATGGCACGTCGACACATCAATAGGTCATATTGTGCGCAAAAAATGAAAGAATGAAGTAGTAATTAAAAATAATGTAAACGTATAAAGATAAAACTATCTACAAATAAGGGATGATATGGTAGCAATATAAACTATGTATATATGTAAATCAACAAATGCCCGTCAACGGGCTTGTAAACAAGTTAATATATATAGGAAAATATCATATGAATTATAAAGTCTAATTTTTTTAAGGAAATCTAAAACAAGACTAAAATCTATAGTATTAAATAACTCATTCAACGTATTAACTGTGTAGTATTTTTGTCGCATAGGATCAAAGTCTACACATTCCAACAAGTTCTGTTTGACCGTTAACGGTGCAAAACAGGGTATACATTCTGGCAACTGCTCACCTTGTAATAAATATGAATGAGTAGAGCGTGTATGCCCTATCCTGACCCTGGCTAGGACAAATTCCTCTCGACGAATGGGTCTATTAGAAGGACGCCATTTTCCGAGTAACGGTTTAATGGAATGGAGTTTATTGTTCACCGACAAGTCCCAAGCGGCTTGCAAAGAGTTACGAATAGATGTGTTGATACAACTTTTAAAATCAGTTTAAGGTAATTTGGTATTAGATATATGTAAACCTAATGCTGCCTTAGCAGCACTATCAGCTGTACGAAAGGCTTCTAAGGCGAGTCGTAATCCTTTATTATGTATAGGATCAAGCATCTGCAAGTACGACTTGCGAGTCGATCCATATACTTTTGAGCCGTAGTCCCGCTTGAATCTGATAAGAGATCTGTAAAGAGAGGACTTTTTGATCTGCTCCCCAATTAGTGTTTGCAACAACTTTAAGTAAGTAAAGAGCTATAAAGCATTTGGCCGTCAAGTATTTAAGGTGTGGTATAAACGTTAATTTACGGTCACAAATAAGACCTAGGAATTTTGTTTCACCGCCCAGTGTTAGATGAGGTCTTCGTGATGTTTGCGTAGTTGACAAAAGTGCATACAATTGGTTTTAGATTTAGACAATTTAAAACCATTTTCAATAGACCAGGTCTGAAGTTTATTGAGACATTGTAGTAATTGTCTCTCAATAATATTCATGTTTTTTGCACGATAACATATAAGAAAGTCGTCAACATACAGAGAACAATCCACACTTGGATTGATGCATTTTACTATACTGTAAATAATCTTTATATTAAAAAGCGTGACAGAGAGTATGCTGCCCTGTGGAACACCCATCTCCTGTTCATGAATATCAGAGAGGGTTGAACCCATTTGGACACGAACCTGTCTATCATCTAAGAATGTGTCTATAAAAATGGGTAATCGGCCTCTAAGACCAAGGTTATGAAGATCCTTCATAATACCGTACTTCCATGCTTTCTCCAAGTCAAAAAATACAGCGACTAGATGTTCTTTTTTTTATGAAAGCTTCCCTAATAAACGATTCAAATCGAATGAGATTGTCTGTTGTGCCTCGTTGGCGCCGGGATCCACTTTGATACTTTGTTATCAGTTTGTTGGACTCCAGGTACCAAACGAGTCTCTCATTAATCATTCGTTCCGTGGTTTTACATATACAACTCATTAAAGCGATTGGGTGGTAATTTATTGGGTCCGTATGATCCTTTCAAGTTTTGGGGACTGGAATAACAATTGCTTCCCGCCAAGAATCGGGGAAGTTTCCCGTCACCCAAACCTTATTAAATATATCAAGAAGGGTAAAGAGACAGGATTCAGTTACATGTTTTAATAATTGATAATGGATATCATCAGGACCAGCTGATGTATCATGAGCCTTTTTAACGGACTCTCGAAGTTCTTCTCGAGTGAATAGTTTATTGTATTTCTCCAAGTTTTTCGACTTGAAGTTCAGCTTCTTCTGTTCTTTTAGTTTCTTATTTTTCAGAAAATTTGGTTGACAATTTTCAGAAGAAGAATTTTTTGAAAAAGTTTCTGCCAAAGTGTTTGTAATATCTTTGACAGATGTTATGTTATATCTCCATGATCTGTTTTAAGATGATTTACAGAACTAGTATTACCTTTACCACTCATTTTCCGGACCATGTCCCATGTCTTCTTAAGAGATGAGCGAGAATTCAACCTAGAGACGTTAGATCTTCAGGATTTCCTCATGCTATCCTTAATAGTACGACGGGCTTTTGCCCTATAACTTAAGTTATCTAAATTTGTCTGAGTTGGCCGCAACTTAAAATTATTTAATGCAGCTTTACGATTGCTGAGCTATGTATAAATGTAAATCAACAAATGCCCGTCAACGGGTGTATAAACAAGGAAATATATGTAAGAACATATTATAATGATTTATAAAGTCTGATTATTATAATGATTTATATAGTCTGATTTCTTTTAGAAAATCTAAAAGAAGACTAAAATCTATAGTATCAAATAACTCTTTCACAGTATTAACATTGTAGTACCTTACGCATAGGATCAAAGTCTACACATTCCAACAAGATGTGTTTGACCGTTAACGGTGCAAAGCAGGGTATACATTCTGGTAATTGCTCACCTTGTAATAAATATGAATGAGTATAACGTGTATGCCCTATTCTGCACCGGGCTAGGACAACTTCTTCTCGACGAATGGGTCTACTAGAAGAACGCCATTCTCCGAGTAACGGTTTAACGTTTTATGTTAACTGACAAATCTCAAGCGGCTTGCCAAGAGTTACGAATATATGTGTTACCAAAACCTATAAAATCAGGTAGTATAAGGTAATTTGGCTTTTGATATATGTAAACTTAATGCGGCTTTAGCAGCACTATTAGCTCTATCATTACCACGTATTCCTACATGGCTTGCAAGCCAGCAGAAAATAATAACGTTATCAACTATCAGAGAATTGTACTTTTGTAAAAGTTGATCATGTTTCATATTTCCCAGGGCTTGAAGATATGAAAAGATTAGAAAAAGTTCAGCTGAAAAGATAGAGGCCTCGTCAGGAAGGCGGCTCTTTATGCTGTGTATGTGAACATCAGCTGCTGCAGCTACCTTATCTCCATCTTTAGGACCGTCTGTGTATATATGTTGAAAGTTACTGTATTTCGATTTAATTTCATAAAATTTGCTTTGAAAGACAGTAGGGTCTGTACTGGATTTGTTACTATTATAAAGATCAAAAATAATTGTTGGTTTTCCAAAGTCCACTGTGAAATTTGTGGTACTTTTTACTTGGCGATCAAATTTAGGTCGATTTCAGTGTCTCTTAATTTTGATTGAATACGAACACCAAATGATCGAATGGACATTGATTTTCGATCAAAAAGCGGTTCATAACTAGGATTAAAAACGGTATCGAAGTTGGGTTTGAAGGGTCAGATTGTAATTTAATGATAGATTGAAGGGCTAATTTGTCCCGTCTATGAGACAGTGATGGTTTATTAGCTTCAACATATAGACTTTCGGCTGATGATTTACGAAAGGCACCTAAGGCGAGTCGTAATCTTTGATTATGTATAGGATCGAGCATCTGCAAGTATGACTTGCGAGTCGATCCATATACTATTGAGCCATATTCCAGCTTGGATCTGATAAGAGATCTATTAAGTCTTTATAGACTTTACGTCTGCTCCCCAATTAGTGTCTGCAACAACTTGAAGTAAATTAAGAGCTTTAAGGCACTTGGCCTTCAAGTACTTAAGGTGTGGTATGAACGTTAATTTACGGTTGAAAAAAAGACCAAGGAATTTTGTCTCATCCACTACTGGTATTGATGACCCATCCAGTGTTAGATGAGGGTCTTCATGATGTTTACGTAGTTGACAAAAGTGCATACAATTAGATTTAGAGATTTAGACAATTTAAAACCATTTTCATCTGACCAGGTCTGAAGTTTATTGAGACATTGTTGAAGTTGTCTCTCAATAGTGTTCATGTTTTCAGCACGATAAAATATAACAAAGTCGTCAACATACAGACAGCAATCCATACCAGGATTGATGCATTTAACTATGCTGTTAATTTTTATATTATATAGGGTGACAGAGAGTATGCTGCCCTGTGGTACACCCATCTCCTGTTGATGAATGTCAGACGGTTGAACCCATTCGGATACGAAACTGTCGATCATCTAAGAAAGTCTTTATAAAAATTGTTAAAAGCTTCCCTAATAAACGATTCAAATCGAATGAGATTGTCTGTTGTGCCTCGTTGGCGCCGGAATCCACTTTGGAACTTTGTTATCTGTTTGAGTAACGAGTCTTCATTAATCATTCGTACCATGGTTATACAACTCGTTAGAGCAATAGAGCGTCAATTTATTGGGTCCGTATGATCCTTTCCAGGTTTAGGGACTGGAATAACGATTGCTTCCCGGCAAGAATCGGGGAAGTTTCCTGTCACCCAAACTTCATTAAATATATTAAGAAGTGTAGAGAGACAGGTTTCAGGTAAATGGTTTAATAATTGTTAATGGATATCATCAGGACCAGCAGATGTATCAAGAGCCTTTTCTAGTACGGAAAATCAGTAATGGATGTAGATACACGAACAAAACGTAATAGTTGGCCATTACATAAGTAGCTCCATTAACGTCTGTATATTTTTGGTAATTATAAAAGGACTGTTGAGTTCCGGTTTATTTCCGACGCACATGCGCAGCAGGCTATGCATTACGGTTTAACGAACGCCATTTTGCTTTGGTGTACATAGACGGATCCTGGTGTACAGTAGGTCGACGTTATACGTTACATTGGACATTTCAAGCCATTGTAATCATTGCAAAATCGTGGGCGAAAATATATTTGGGCGAAGGTAAGTACCGTAGATAAGTTTTGGTAGGTAATATGGCATATTATGGTTGTGGTGGAGAAGTAGGTCATGCTTCACGGGGCTGTCCACAAGTTCATGAATGTGTGGCTATGGCTGTGGGCAGTGTTGAGAACTTGTCATACACCATTACGGGGCTTATTTGATAGGGATGTTGTGGAGTGTCTACATGTATATGGATTTATAAGAGTATGTTGAGTGAGAAAAAGTTGGCCTATAAATGTGGGTCAATGTTATTGGTTTTTATGGTTGTTATTGTTTGCGCATGCGCATAAGTTAGGATCACTCTGTCACTGTCACAGCTATCTTGAAAATTTATTTTTTTGCATGTAAGTTTTAGTTCAAGCAGGAAGTGTTGGTGAAGAGTTCACTTGAAAGGGCAGGTGGGTAGATGTAACATTCATTTAGTGTGCAGGTGACGTAACTATGATTCGTTAACTGAATAGCTGTCGTTTTGTTTTTCCGAGGAAAAGACTTTTGGCAGGAAAGTTTCTTGTTCATTCGTTTGCTCGCATAGATAGTTCGAAATACCTTTCAAGAGCATTATTACGTCTTGCACAATAAGTGAAGAAATTATTTTTTTGTCCAAGCTGAAGTTAAACAGATTTCCGCACGCCACAGACCTTGATGGGTGTTTTCCTCGTGAGAGACTGCTGTCAATCTCTTCCCAGCCATGTCGAAATTGATTTTTTGTTTTGGTATGGTAGTTTACATCATTGTCAACACAAGTAAGATTATATCTGACGGTCGATTTATTTTGTGGTGGAGACGGACCACCAGTTTTCCTGGGTAAAACCAGTACTGTACACCTCCCGATGCTTATGGATGAAAAGGCAAAGTAAATGGTTGCTGCGCATTTTGGAAAGTCAACCTGGTAACGTTGAAATGTCATTGACCAAAAGTGACACAGAGACAGATCACAGAGCAAACACATCGAAGCATTGAACCATAGTTACTCTTAACTGCGATAATGTTGTCTCCGCGATAGTATAGAATGATAGAGAGAGAAAGAGATCGTCTTAAAGGGTTTGCTGTCTGAAATACCACTTGAGCTTTAAAATCAGTATCTTCGTGCGCTTTAAAATGTGAGGATGGCCATGTAAACGCTTGTTGTTCGCAACAGGGTGAGAAAGGTCTCGAAAAGCCATGGATTGACGTGTATGATACTGGAAATATTGTCTGATCTCGTGTATGTTTATCTTCTTTGCGTTTGTAGAGAAAGCCTGTATTATACGATACTGTGTTTCCTTGTCTTTGCAGTGATCTGCTTCAGCTGGCAGGTTCTAGGCAATTGTGGATTTTGCAGCCTGTTTGCATTTTGGCGCCCTTTGCTTTCTATTAAGGTATGTCCTGATGGTAGTCGCTGTGTAATTTATATGTTATAGTGCATTGCGTGTGTGATATTGTTTTGGGTAAACCGCCATGACCGAAATGGCATACTGAACGTTTTACATCTGCGTTGTTGAAGTGGCATGACCCAGATGGCATATTGAACGGTTTGCAGCTTTGTTGGTTGAACTGGTATGACCCAGATGGGAAAGGCACAGCATGTCTAATGTTAAAACTGTAGACGTGAAGTGTTTTTGGTCAAAAGTTAGGTGCACCATTTAGGTTTCGTTGAGTGTTGTTTTGGTCAACAAGTAAGTGCATCATTACAGTTATTGTAGTGTTGTGAAAATATGGCATTTAAGTCGAAAAGTAGTTTTCGCTTTACGCGACTGGTCGCAAGACGAATCTGTGCAAAGGCACATGCATGGTACTTTTATTTCACGAACAATTGATATGAGGAGATAGGTGGCAGGACCTGCCCTGGGTATTTATTTTTTCCGCAACTACTCGCAAAATGAGAAAAGGGGAGCCACATTTGAGAAATAAGAGCCAGTCATGAAAGTTGGAGCCATTATAAATTTGCCAACATTTTTCTGCTACACCAAAAGAAACATTTGGGCCTTTTTTGTGCTTTTGCGAAAATGATTTGCGAATGGAAAATAAAAGCTAATATTTACATATTTTCAATGCTGTAAGCGGATATAGGAAATAGACTGCTAAACAGCGTTCCTGGTGGACATGCGCAGTGTAACAGTCTAAAAGAAAAGTGGACTAAACTGAATGAATAACGTTCGCTAGCTGATTATAAAAACAGATAAAATTATCATAACCAATCGATTGATCACGCGTGTATGTTGTGGGTCATTGATGCTTGCAAATAACATTTTGTAAACAAACTTTCTGACACTGTCTAAGAAGGTGGATGCAATTAAGTCATAATAGGATGAAGACAACACAGCTTGATATCGGGTTTTAAGGTCTTATACAAACATCGGCGAACGTGGCGGACAATCTAACAACGACAAAGGGAAACTATGGTTGATGTTTGTTAATGAGTGTAGCAAACTTTGTCGGGCGTTGAAAATTAAAGAAATCGAAAGTGATTACTTGCTATTTCTAGAAATAAATACTATAATAATAATAGGTGAGATCAGAACAATGGTCTTATTTGATTACCCTCGACGTACGTTTCCTATATAACTTATGTCAAGATGTAAAACATTGCCAATACTGTAACAGCAGACACAGCTTGTAAACGTTCATTAAATTCAGATTCTTCTTTGACTCCACCTTCTAAATTTGCCAAAATTTGTCTGCTACACCAAAATGAATCAATGCATATATGCCGCTTATTTTCAAAATGACTTCGTTATATGGTGCAAAAGTGGCTCCAACCTTCATGGCTTCGGCTCTTATTTCTCAAATGTGGCTCCCTTTTTCTCATTTTGCGAGTAGTTGCGAAAGAAAAAATACCCAGGGCAGGCCCTGCCACCTATCCGCTCATATCAATTGTTCGTGATATGAAAGTACCATGCATGTGCCTTTGCACAGATTCATCAAATTGCGACCAGTCTCGTAAAGCGAAAACTACTTTTCGACTTAAATGCCATATTTTCACAACACTACAATAAATGTAATGATGCACTTACTTTTTCACCAAAACAACACTCAACGAAACCTAAATGTTGCACCTAACTTTTGACCAAAAACACTTCACGTCTACAGTTTTAACATTAGACATGCTGTGCCTTTCCCATCTGGGTCATATAAGTTCAACCAACAAAGCTGCAAACCGTTCAATATGCCATCTGGGTCATGCCACTTCAACAACGCAGCTGTAAAACGTTCAATATGCCATCTCGGTCATGGCGGTTTACCCAAGACACTATCACACATGCAATGCACTATAACATATAAGGTCCACAGCGACTACCATCAGGACATACCTTAATAGAAAGCAAAGGGCGCCAAAATGCAAACAGGCTGCAAAATTCACAATCGCCTGGCACCTGCAGGCTGAAGCAGATCACTGCGAAGACAAGGAAACACAGTATCGTATAATACAGGCTTTCTCCACAAACGCAAAGAAGATAAACATACACGATATATATGTATTTTGGGGTTTCTGTTGTAATTTTTTTTTACCTCGAATTGCAGCAGAACGACCCCAAAATAAACACATATATAATAAATCACCATGAAATGGTGATTTTACTTGATTTATTAAAACTTTTTTAAAATAGGGGTAGTGAAGATTGCAAGTTTAATTTTTTTTAAATAAATCATCATGAAATGGTGATTTTACTTGATTTATTAAAACTTTTTCAAAATGGGGGTAGTGAAGATTGCAAGTTTATTTTTTTTATAAGTTATCAAAATTATAAAATGTTTATTTAATACAAAACAAATTTGTCGATTTGTTATTAAAATTACATATAAATTAACAATTTTCTGACCTTGAATACAAAGGTGGTGGATCGTACTCATACACATTACTAAAACAGTTTATTACACACTTTTTAGACTTTTTTGTAATGTTGCCATTGCTTCCTTTCTTCCCTGCTCCACTAGTTCTTTTTTTTGTGCTTCACTTATTTTAGCCTTTTTTTGTTTGGTGTCTTCTTTTAAACTATAATATTTATCTAACTCATCTAAAATCATCTTAAACTCTTGATCAGATATTTGTGCATCACTCAACGCTTTTGATATTAACTGCTTTATACTATTTAACTTAGCCTCTGCCAAAGTTTTTATTTCATGATGTTTTTGAGCTTTTACATTAAGCTTGCGTCTGATAAAATTAACGCAAACACCTGCAGCTCCACATACTATTGCTGCTATTTCTAAAGGTAACAAAACTGGAACAACAAATCCAATCCCAGCCATAATAACACCTGCAGATATTAAGGTAGTGTCAATTCCATCTGTAATATTAATACCACGTTTATATTTTTTATAAAGTGACTGACGTATATCTCGTTCTGTTATTAACTTTTTTTCAATTTCTGAAATCTTTTGTAATCTATAATTTTGTCCGTCTTCCACTGAATTTTCCACTGACAAATCAGGATATATACTTGGTGCCGTTGGTTGCTTCGGCATTTTTTATTAATAAATAAAAAATTAAATTAATTCAATTAATAATGATGCCACCGTATTTACAGCGGTAGCGTTGGCAATCTTGCATACAAAGTTAACAACAGAACCAGCACCAATCTCTAAAGGTTCGTCAAAGTTATCATGATTGCGTGGAATGATGTGAAGCGTTATACCATAATTTGGTTGTTCAACACCATTGACAGAAACTATTACAGTTACATCACCAACTAATCGTTCACATGCTAAACCTATTCCCATAATCAGTCCACGGCGTGTCATTACATGCCCCACATTTTTTTCTGCCCCGCCGTTACCAAATGAGAGTATTCTGTTTGACACAAGTGGGCCCTTAGCCTCTGCAAATATTGTTATAATCCCATATTTAAGATTATCAACTCTATTTCTCAAATGATTAAACTGGTCAACAAAAGGCACAATTCCTCTATATAAATCTTGAACATCATTTATCAAAGTCTCTAAGTCTTCTGTTTTTTTAGAGCTTGGTGGTCCAAATATACTCATTGTTTTTTTTATAAAAATATATTTTTTAAATAATTTCTAAAACACAACTCATAGGCAAACCGTGATTATCTATTTTGTTGCCATACTCATCTCTAACTTCTATTTTCAATTCAGTAATTGCACCATTCATAAGACAGTGATATTCAGGATAAAAACTTGTATATACAATATCTCCATACTGCTTATTTACCACAGGTACAACACCTATAATAGTGCTTGGTGCACCATTGAAATAATTACTACTTGTATTAACTTGTTTCAGATGAACATATAGCTGTTTATAAGGAGCTAAATCCATTGGGTGATCTCCTAAAGTAGTACCTGTCAACCATTTTCTGTCCTTGAATCCCAGCATTTTTGAAAGACCGCTTGACATTCGTGTCTCTATTGACGTATCTATAATGGCTCTACCAATTTGCTCAATACTGTCCAGGACAATATTTTCATTTAGCTTTTTAATTTTTTTTGCCAAGTATGGAATGTTATAGAGTCCACTTGGAAAATGTTCTATTTTGTCTGGGTTTCTTGTCTTTGCGGTTTCATGAATAATATTATACCAACCAATAGTGTATGTAAAACTTTTTAATCCAACGCGCTTAGTTCCATCTCTATTATCGATATACTGTTGTAAATTAATAGAGTTGTCTATGTTTGAAATTGTATGAAACATTTTTTTTTAATATATAAATATAAAAACACAAATAAAAATGATTTCTAAAGAATTCAAATATAACCCAGATGCTCACTATTCAAATACTTTCAGCAAGAAAGTGATAGATATAATAAATCAAAACATAGTCATTACATCAGACGGTAAAGGCTTTAAAGCATCATTTCCCAATGTCTTTGAAAAATACAAACTCCCATACGTCAAATCAGATGCTATAGTCCAACGCTGGGGAACAGATTGGATGTTATTTTGGCAGAATCAGTTAAACTTTGCTATTTGGTGTGCGACCACTGGCTGTGGTATTGATTTCAACAATCATCTAAAAGCTGATACTTTGGTTGGTTCGTTATTTCGATTTCATGTCTACTACCAAGTCAGAAGAATATTATTTGAAATGAGTGTAGCAATGCCTCAAGACTCAAATTGGAATGCGTTTAATAACACATATAACCGAAACGCATACGAGAGAATATGCAAGGAGTTTAACGTTGACTTAAATTCAGACTGGAGACAGAAACAAAGCTATAATAATGGTCTAGGAACAATTTACAATTACTGGACACATATTGGTTATCATCCTTTGGTAAATACTGTATACGACAACAAAACGATGAGTTTTACAGTCTATGAAAGTGATAAAACATACCACATTGATTACATTGCACAAGGATTTGAGGCTGACAATAGTTGGTCTACTTTTATACTAGATGATTCATCTGGATTTACAAGAGCTGGAGTAGAAAGAATCAATGACAGCATAAGAACATACTGCTGGGCAATCCTTGGCTCACAATCACAAACAAGAACAGATATACTTGGAACTGGGACAGCATTTGATGCACAGAAACAATTTTTAGCAAATGTAGAGGACGCAATAAATAGCCCCATCGACTTGCCTAGTCAAATTTCAAGATATGAAAACACATTAAAATATGCAAGAAGTAAAGTTAATTTTGTCTATGGAAGTGGATTGTACATGTCTCCGAGTGACATGGAATTAAGAATTGGAACAATACAATACTACAATAATGAAATTGTAATAGCAACCGATGCACAAGCATTAGGATTGAATAATGATGTAAATGTAAAACCAGTGCCACCAAAAAATATTCAACCTTTTCAAGGCACCACAACAAAGAAATTTTTACCGGAACATTCTGACTTTGATAAATCATCAATACATAAAACTGTGGAGCATAACCCACCAGAAATAAAAAAAATAGGGATTGAACACGAAGATAACAAAACAACTATAATTGTTGGTACTATAGTAATAGGTCTTGCTGCATTACTTATTTACGAGATTTACTGAACCACTCTTTAGCTGCCACATACAACAAACCGGAAACAAACACAAGCAGAGCCCATAGATTATTACCAAGCCAATTAATAACATTACCTGTTGCAGATAAAAGCCATGATACTATTGCACCAATAACTCCTGGAAGTGCTGCAGCAGCTTTACCAGCTAGGTTGGCAAGAAGTTTACCAAGATTAAGTAGTTGTTTTTTTATCCAATTTTTTACACTTGATGGATCAGGCTTTGGAGTTGGAACAGGTGCAGTCCCCCCTCCTGTTGTAGGAATAATGGCATCAACTAATACCCCAATAATCATACCAAAGGCAGTCAAAATACTAACAATAGTAATACCATGCTCCCTAAACAAGGTTTTGATCCTCTCACCCAATGTTGTGTCTTTTTTTAACACCTTATTTATAGTTTCTTTTATCCTGTTTATTTGACTGCGTAATGCTTCTTTGTTTTCACTCGCCGCTTCAAGTCGATTACTTCTTTCATCTTCTAAGTTTTTTATTCTGTCACGTAGGCGCTCTTGTTGAAACTCATCCTCCTGCCCGGGGGTGCTAACCTGTTCTAATTTTTGTTTTTCTTTTGTTATGTCTTTATCAAGCTCAGTGAGCTTTGAAAGATTATTAGTAAGTTCTCCGCGAAAGCTTTGCAATACCTTATCTACACCTCGTATCTCTCGCAGTGTTAGACTTTCTGGTTGAACAGCAGTTTTAGGATGAGTTTCATCTATTATATTACTCAAATCACTCTCAATTGTTTTTACAGCATCTACTGTATTTTGTACATCTTCAGTTGTTGAAAAAGTTTGCATTGGTATATTTTCTCCTCCTTTTGCGAGGGTATCTCTTGATTCTAATAAGGTTGCAAAGTCTGCCCTACCCTGAGCAACTCTTTCACGTGGAACTAAATAATCATACATTTTTAAAGTGTTTTTCACAAAGCCAATACCATGTTTTTTAACTAAAGTGTCCAGCTTATAAAATTTGACTGCACTATTTCCCCTATGATAAGTAAGTGGAACATCATCTGTTCCCAACTGAACTGCATATAACATTATTCTACCGTTTTTGTCCTTATCCATTTTAAAATTTTTATAATTAATTTCGCTTATATCCTCTTCAAATTCTTTATAAAATTCATCTACTAACCACCGTTTATGTTTAAGCTGTTCTTCTGTTTTATCTTCCCCTTGAAGCTGATTAATATAGTTATTTTCATTTACAATTTGTCTCTGAAATTCTGAGTCAGGTTGTATAATTTCGTCTTCAAGTATTCTATCCAAGTCTTCTTCAGTCATATCATCAATATCGAACGCAGGATTTTCAAATCCTCCTTCAGCCATTGTTTATTTTATTTAATTTTAAAAAATATATTAAAAAAATAAAAACAATGTCGGCTTAGGAAACAAACTCAGCCCTCATAGAAAACTAAGAGAACCTCATGGTGCCAAAGGCATCCGCACAAGTGTAGTAATAACTAATAATCCATCAACAATAGACCAAAACCAGCAACTGCTTGTGAGATTTCCCAATCTAAGTACTAATGATGTGATAGTTCCAAGTACTGCTCGTCTTGCCTTTGAAATAGAACTTAAAAGCAGAACAGACCCCAACGCTCAAAATCTGGGTAGAACAATTGTAAAAAAAATGACAATAAGAATAAGTGGCAACGAAGTCATGTCAATAGATGACAGTGATATATATCATTGTTATGTAGATTTATGGAAAAGCCCTACCGAAAGATTAAACATAGCTTACCAAGGTATTGGTAAAGCAAACATGCTAAAACATAGAGTTAGCGCGGGAGATGCTTCCTCAGACACCGGAGATGAAGCTATAGCATCAGCTTATGGAAATAGATTTTGTATACCACTGGACTTTGAAATGTTAGAAAGTCATATGCCATTTTATCAAGCGGGGCTTGGTGATAGGTTAGAATATGAATTAACGTTTAACGATTATAACAAAGTTATCAAAAGCAGTGATGTTGATGCATCTTATGTAATAAAAAATATCTGCTTGGAATTTGATACGGTTAGTGATGTTGAATTATCCAGACAAATAAGACAGCAAATCAATGGTAAGATGTCATTTATGTATGATCGTATCTTGCGACATAGAAAAATAATAGCAAACAAATCTGATACTCTTTGGAACATCAACATTAATGTACCAGCACGGAGCATGAAAGGTATTTTAATGCTGTTTGAAGACACAGAAAGAACAGACACAGAAACCTATTACAACCCAAAGATTGAAAAGGTTGAAATGACAATAGAGGGAGTACCAAATCAGTTGTATAGTCAGGGCATGAAGGCATATCAACATTGGGATGAAATTAACAAATATTTTGCCTTGACATCAAAAAGAAACAAAGAGACAGAAATAGTAGCAAGAGACTTAAACTTTACCAGTGTTTCTCTTGAAACTTATTTGACAAAATCATATGCTTTATGGCTTGACCTTAGAACATGTGAGGACAATTTATTACACTGCAGTGGAAGAAGAATAGAAAACGGCAGTGAAGGCATAACGATATTAATAAATTAAAAAGCAGATGCAGATAAAACTTTAAATATTTATTTATATATAATACAAGATGCGCAAATCAATTTCGAAGATGGAAGATTCAAAGAAGCAGGATACTAGTTTGCAACAAAAATATCCTAAATATTCACACAGTGCCATTATTTGTGGTCAGACAGGCTGTGGTAAAACAGAGTTTGTTCTTGACATACTTGAAAAAGAGTATGTTGGAGTTTTTGAACATATAATTATATTGTGCCCGACTATAAAGTGAAACGAGGCTTATAAAAATAGATCCTGGATAGGAGATGTAAGACACCCAAAAGATAAAAAAATAACAATTGTCAATCCTGTTGGTAAAGACGGAAATGAAATGCTACAAGAACTGTTGCGTTTATTTTTCAAAAGATATGCTGGCCAGCCCACATTATACATTATTGACGATTGCTCAGCCACAAAAGAATTAACAAAGAAAAAAGATATGTTGTCAGAGTTGGCATTCTCCGGTCGTCACGCCAAACAATCAGTATGGGTTATTTCACAGAGATATAATTCTGTATTGAAAGATTTGAGGGATCAAGTAAAATGGTTGTGTATGTTTTACACCAAGGACAGAGATAGTTATGAAAATTGTTTGAGAGAAAATGATGTTATTCCGACGTTGGAGGAGAGAACCAGAATAAAAAAAACTTTAGCTAAGACTAAATATTCCAAGTTGATATTGAGAACTGACCAACCAACTGGTTATTGGGTTGAATAATTTTTTTCAAAAATACAAACTAGAGTGTCCATATAAACCATAAACTCAATGCAAGAACCAATATCGGTACAACATCACTACTCATGTTTTCCGGGGCTTGTAAAACATACCCTCTTGGCTCACATATAAAATATTCTACGTCATCCTTTGTCACAGAAATTACAGGCGTTTCCTGTGCACCTTTTTCGTACGTTTGTAAAAACTTACTTTCTGAAACACATATACAACATTTTACGTCATCTCTTGTCATAACATCCAGTGCTATTTTATTTTTGTTATAATCACTATTCTCACCGTCTGTTATTTTCAAATCCATTTTTTCTTATTACAAAATATATTTATTTTACGCAGGTATAATACCTTTTTTTTTTTACAACTGTTGCTAATAGTAATACTAACAGCAAAGTAGCAATGTTAATAGCAATACTGACCATAAATATAGTATTGCTAATAGCATTGCTCATAGCAAAGTAGCAATGTTAATAGCAATGCTTGCAGCAAATTAATAATGTTAATAAAAAAAATAGCAATATTAATAACAATGCTATTAACAATACTAACAATTACTAGTTGCATGAATATCGCAGCTAGTTGTTTTGTATTTTATATTTATTTCAAGATAAAAAATAAGATTAATAATATAAAAATGAATGCGGAAGAACTATTACAAAATATATCGGAACAGACGGAACCAGATGAATCAAAGCAACAAGAAACAAAAAAAGAAAGATTATCAGCCATAGTGGCTGGCGGCGGTAGTCGTCAATATTTGGGTAAAGACATACAACTCACAAACATAGATGGCATGCCACCAGATGAAATTAACAAACTTTACTGCAGATATGAAGCAAGGCTTGGGGCAAGCATGACTAAAACTTTAGGCAATTCTTTTATTAACTTGTATGTGATGGGAGTATCAAAATATTTTAATGTAACCAATCCACCAAAGCTGATAGAAGATTTGGAGGAAGACCCATTTATTAATCATGCTTTGACAAGTGCTTGTTGTGAGTTGTATTACAGGTATGGAATGTGCTTAGCACCATTTACAGCAATACTGACAACTGTTAGACATATTGATTTTAATAAAAATAAAATTATAGATAATATAAATGGAGAACCAAG